>JBAMCI010000206.1:4855000-4975000 GCA_037075265.1 Drosophila nigricruria | reverse complement strand
TAATGATTATAAACGTTTTTTGTACATTTACTGGAAATTGACAAGCGCTTATTAACGATCTTATAATAGCGACTGATCGACCGATCAACTGATCGAGCGGCCCCATTGTCCTCCCCCAGATACCCTCTCTCAGTTGCCCTGTCTCTCTCGCTCTCTCTCTCTCTCTCGCTCTCTTTTTTTCTCTCTCTCTCTCTCTCTGTATCAGCGTAGGGAAAACGTGACGTGACTGTCGGCAAAAATCGATTGCTTTAATTGTATGCTAGATCACATTCAGGGACCGACGCGTCGGTCAACGTTGCGCCATTGACTTTGAAATGCCAGCAGCAGCTAAGAGACAGCAGACAAAGAAACTTAACATAGACAATAGGAAAGCTGAATTATTTGCTCAAGACAGGAAGCCCCTTTACATAATTAATCAGTTTATAAATGCCCAAGAAGAGAAAAGCATTTTGAAAAGTCATTCCCCCCAAAAGACTTGGCCAACAATTATATATGCAACGCATACGAAATACCAAAACAATTATCTGAATAGATATCATGTCAAATTCTATTTGTTTTTATATATATGAAATTTAATATTATGTCCAATTAGGTTAAAGGTTTTTAATAAAAATTCATATACATACATTAGCATTTAGCAATAGGAAATAAAGATAATTACAATGATAATTTCTATTTATTCTATAGTAAAAAAGTAGTTTTTAGTTATTTTTAGAAATTGATTAATCTTGGTTACTAAATTACTATATAATCTATTTATAGTCTTTCAATGTAGTAAATAAATTAACACAAGTTTTAAGGGATTTTGATGTAGTCATGTACTATATTACTATACTACTATATCATATTGCAATAGAAAATAACAAATATTTATTACGAAATAAAAAATATGAAGATTTAAATATATCCTGTGATTAGTATTTTCTCTATTATTTTTATTACTCCATTAATATTCCACTTTGAAGTAATAAAAATGTTATCAAACTGATTCTCAATCAGCTTTTCTTCATATTAAGAGATTAGCATATATTATAGAAAGAGTTTTAGCTGAGACACATCTCTCTCTATTTATTTCTCTTTGTCTCTCTCACTTTCTATCATTTTCTCTCTTTTCTCACAATATTTTCTATTTATTTTTTCTGTCTCTCCCGCAGCCTTTTATTCCTCTCTCTCTCTAACTCTTTGTCTCTATCTCTCTATCTCTCTCTCTCTCTCTTAGTCTCTATCTCTCTCCCAACCTTTCCATATTTCTCTCCCTCTGCCTGTCTCTCTCACTGTCTCTTTCTATCTATCCCTCTCCGTCTATCTCCCTATCTTTCTCTGTCTTATTCGTTCTTTCAATCTGTCTTTAGTTCTCTCTCTCTCTCTCTGTGTTTGTCTCTCTGTCACTCTCACTCTCCCTCGCTCTTTCAGCCTCTCTCATTCTCCTTTTCTCTCTATCTCAATTTCTCTCTCCTTCTCTCTTTCTCCCTCTCTGTCTCTTTCTCTCACTTTCTTTTATATCTATCTCTCTTCGTCTGCCTCCCTATATTTCTCTGTCTCATTCTTTCTCTCAATCTCTCCCTCTCTATTTTTCGCTCTCTCTTTCTCTCAGTCTGTCTCTCTGTCACTCTAACTCTCCCTCATTCTCTCTTTGTTCCTCACTCTCTCTCTCTATCTCAATCTCTCTCTCCTTTTCTCTCTCTCTATCTTTCTCACTCTCACTTTCTGTATCTCGCTGTCTCTCTCTCTCTCTCTTTTCCTTTCTCTCTCGATCTCCCTCTCTCGCCCTTGCTTTACTTACATTTGTCCTCAATGCAGCAACTCTTTACCCTTTTTCTTTGCAAAGATCCACTATATTCGTATCGGAATCAATTTACCTCAATTGGACTAATTGGTGAGCTGGGTTGTAAAGTGTCATAAAACTGGCACAGTGCCAGCCCAAGTGGTTAGACGCAATAATCTATGGACGCACTGACGCATTGCGAGAAAACGCATTGCCTTAAGTGCTTATTTAGCAAACAACTTGAGGCTGTCAGAGTATGGGTGATTGTCCCGGCCCGGCCCGGCCGGAGGGTAGATGCGTGCGTAACTGCAAAAAGTTGGCCCAACAGAGATTGGGAGAGTCAGCAGCAGCGGACCACTAAATTGTGCACTTTGGGCATCAAAATTGAGCATTGCGTGCACTAAATACCAGCGAATGGAAGCAAATGAGTGCGTAACTAAACGCATAATGTCAATGTATACTGTACAGTGTACACTGGCAGTCCGCCCCCTCCACTGCGCTGCCTGCAAGATATCGGGGTGCGTGAGGTTGGGCGATGTTGTAGGCTGTTGTTATTTCAATACTTGTACACATATAGACATTTGTCATTTTTTTAGCAAATTGCCAGTTTCCGTTCGTAAACTCTTGACTAAGCGAATGGGGGAGAAAATGTGCGAACCACATACGATAGAAACTTCATTAGAGAGAGAAAACAGATAGCAAGAGAGAGAGGGGGGCAAAATTCACTGGAAAAAAGCTTGAGCTTTTTTTATATATATATATATATATATATATAAATGACCAATTTATGGACACAGTGAAGCGTAAAGGCCCACCTAGACTAACAGCGAACAGGCTATCGGCGGACTCGCTGTTGCCGTCGCAGTCGACATCGGAGTCCGTATCGCAGTTAAAGTCAATTTCAGTTAGGTGTGTGTGGGTAGCAGAATTAACCGTTACCTCGAAGTATATTTCTAACTAACTAACATTCCACATAATTTGCCATAAATGGAATCCATCTCTCATCTAAGTATTCAACGTTCGAGCTGAGCTTTAAACGAACAACAATTGCAGGAATTTAATGAAATTCGTATAATTCATAATTGGAAAATCTTCAGCAATTTGCGCAGAGCCAAATGATCGATAAGTGATCTATTAGCACATGTGTAGCTTCACACATTCCACTTACCATTTAGGCTAATGAACCAGCTGGCAGCTGCCTGGCAAATCTTGTGGCTCATCAGCTGCGGTCGGCTATCCGCCATCCGCCGTCCGCCATCCGCCATCCGCCATCCGCTCTACGTTTCGTAATGATCATGATGGCAGACAAAGTGCTGATCTGCTCTTGATCCCAGCAGCGGGCGAGGCATCATCAATCCGTGAGCTCATGGGCATATTTCATAGCCAATGCGAACCGATTGGCCATTGTGTGCTTGACAGTCCATCTTGGCCAGATCTATTCATGGCAATGCCGCGTCATCATCATCATCATCACCAATCATCATCATCATGATGATCAAGAGCAGGAGCAAAAACTTTTGACGGTACAAACGCCCTCGTCATTGTCGGTAGCAACTACCGGCTGACGCTTTGTGGCTGCGGAGTCTGTGATGTTTGTTGAGGTCTTCGCCAGGCGGTAGGCGCACAATTTTCGCGCCTGATCAAAAGGCAGCGATCGCACCGAGTGGAGTGGAGGAGGCGAAGGTAGCCAGCGACTGCGTCGATTATGAACAAAAATAAACAAAATCGATCGGTTTAGATCAAAGCGCTGGTCAAGCTCAACTTGAGCGGGAGCCGAGGGCCGAGAGGCGAGAGGCGAGGGCTTCGCTTTTGGGCTCTCTCAGCATAGGAGGGGGCGTGTCATGACGAGATAAATGCACAGTTTGCCGCATTTTAATTTCCTCGGCTTTCTTTCCATATATTTGTTCTGTTTATTTTCAATCGATAAAACAAAATTAAACATATACATAGAAGGCAACACACACACAGCATACGTAAGAGCAGAAGATGAGGAAGCTAACGAAATCCCTGCGGAGGTGGCTGATGCGATATCTGAAGTGGGCTGGAACCACTTAACACAAATTACGCAGCAAAATGTCGAAACGAATTGAAACGTTCGAACTGATCAATGAAAAACCCGAGCGAGTGCTACACAATCTATTCCCATACCCATGCCCATGCCCCAGCCCATGCCCATGCCCATACCCATTCGTATTCCCATTCTCGATTGGATTTTCGGTCCATTCATAGTCCAGCCATTCAGCTGCTGGGGAAAAGTCGACGCAGCATCAATGAAATGGCAAAATGACGCAAGTATCTAACAGATACACGAGTAATAAAGTCAACAACAACGGGCCAACAGGCCAACAGCCAAAGCAAACCCATCGAAATCTGACGTGAAATTCAAACAATATATTCTAATGACAAGCGCCTCGGCATTGGAGCCCTTAGACCAGATTAACGCGCCACGATCGATATGGACACGTTTATGTGTCTCTTTATAATTATAACACCTCGTTAGTCATTCTTTGTTGAAGCATTTAGGCTCACACACACACACAGGCGTAGTCAAAACGGAAAGAGACTATTGCCAGAGATAGATCACTTAGTGATCAAGAAGAGATCGTTTGTGGTTGGAGATTTCCAACAGCTAGATAGATAGATAGCTGATAAGGTATATATAATATATAAGAGTGAAGATAAAGGTAATAATGAATGATAATTACTTGATGAATTGTCTCTTAAGACTTAGATCAAGCTCCCTGCTAGTCATAGCTCAGCTCTTCTTGTCTCATTTCAGCTTTCAGCTGTGTGATCGATCTTCCATTGTTTGCTCAAGAGCTACTAGAGCTGCAAGTTGTCAATGCCATTTGAAGGCACTTGATAACCTTTTGATATCCATGACAGAGTAATTAGCTGAAGCTGTCGGCTGTGGCTGTTGAGTCTCATGCCCGAAAACCAGTAGCCAATATTTAACTAAGCGAAATGGCTCTCCGAGGCGTGCTTTCAGTTAATTGAGCGAAATATAGAAAATGCGCCAGCGGCATATGCAAAAGGCAACTGGCAACTGGCAACTGGCTAAAGCACGCATGCCTCAGAGACGGGCTGAGGGCTCATTTACAGTAGCAACCATTTTTCAACAATTTTGCATAAATTTTGAAAAAGACGTTTTCACAACCAATAATCAAGCGCTGAGCCACGTTGATTGCCAGCGAGTCAGCGGCCCAAAGCCCGCAAACAAAACGAGTTAAAAAGAGAAAAGAAGAAGAAGAAGAAGAAGAAAAAAAGTAAGGAGAAGAAAGATTTAATGAAGTTTAGCACGATCATTCCCCTAAGAGAAGCCATGAGATGAACGCAAAGTTCTCTAATTGGATGCATTGAATGTCGAGATCCTTACTATAGGCCACATTTCGATATACATACATACACACGAATATATATATATATATCTATATATAGGCTATGGCTGATCGTTGCTGGCTCGGCACCCACAGATAAATGCTCGAAAACTGTGGAATAATGAGATAAACGCGAAAAATTAGCGATCGAAATGGCTGTTCAGCACGGTTTTTGTTCGGAATTGGGCTCGGCTTTTGTTTGGCTCTTGCCAGGCCTTAATCCAATCACGCAGTTGCATTTACTTACAGCAACAACAACAACAACAACAACATGTTGTTAGTCTAATTATATGGCGATCTGATCCGTTGTGCCAGTTGTTTTGCATATTTTGCAATTGTTAATGTAATTGGCCATCATGGCTGCCATAAAGAACGCCTGCCTGCCTGCCTGCCTGCCGGACTGACTGACTGTTGGTCTAATGAAGGCCCTGGACGTGTACGTCCATTTTGACCAACTCCTCTCGTAAACGAAAACGTTTTAAGGCTTTTCATAAGCACTTTTTGCCGTTTTGCCGTTTTGCCCGCATGGCCTTTTAATGATGCTGCCAAGAAACCAATTTTCGTAGCCTGTCGCATCGTAAAAACTTCCGACAAAGCTTAACGCTCGCTCAATGACAATTTGGAGCTCTACAATGAGATACGACGGCGGGTTTTTAACATTTCCGGCTTAAATGAAGGCGCTGATGTTGTAATTGCACGTGGAACAGAAGCAGAGGGCAGTGGTAAGTGAGAGAGCGAGAAAGAGGGAGAGAGAGACAGAGAGAGAGAGAGAGAGTGCGAGTAGCAAGTGAGACAGAAAAGTGATTAGTGAACGATCACCTGAAAGTGTTTTTTGCTTATTGTCTCTTGAGGTATAGTTAAAGAAATGGCTTGCAATGGTAATATACATAGTATGAGAGGCTAAAAAGGAAGCTAAAGATTCATTAAAGATAGTAAATAATAGTTATTAAATATATTTAATTAGATAGTATAATGTTATTAATATTGGAATTAACTCTGCAGTATGCAAATATTAAGGTAAAATTAAAAATATTATTGCTAACAATTTATTTTTTTCTTTTGATGGTTTTCCGGCTAAGACTTTTTAGTTTAGTTCAAGATAGTTTGTCAATATTATTTTTAATGCATTTTAAAATTACTTATTTCTATTTAATTTATTTATTTAAGTTATCTTTAGTCATGTAAAACTTTTTTTTAAATTTATTTATTTATTTTGCTCTTAAATTTCTTTTTCTAAATATTTAATTTGTTCCCATCATATTTATCATATATATATCCTATATATATTATATATACATATGCTTCATGTTTTGCTGCCAGATCAAGTCGAAATTTCACTCTATCAAAATTGTTTAAAACAGTTTATATAAATAATTATACCTGCTTGTAGAAGGGAAGTTAATAAGCAATGAAAATCTTGCAGATTCCAGGCCAAATCGCCTTACTCAAGTCTTAGAAGCAAAGGGAAAGCATATTAATTATTAAATTATTATTATTATTATTATTAAATATATATATTATTATTAAATTAGACAAAAGTTTGAACTAAATACGAAATTTTAGCACTAAAAAAAAATGCACATAGACTTATTTCCTAAGAATGAAATATATTTATTAGATAATAATATTGTTGTTAATAAGTATTGAAGTACTGTAAGGCAATCATTACTAATTACTGGCTCCAGAGCTATAAGTAAGAAATATAATTGGCTGGAATCGTATAGTTTAAAACATGTTTTCACCAAAAAGTGAATGCACATAAACTTACAGAGAGAACTCTATGTCAACTGTATTTCCTTTAAATTTTATTTGAAAAATAAATCAATTTTTGTGGCTAAAATATCTTTAATCTTTAATCAATTGAATTCAAGTTTTGAAAATTTCTTTTTCGTATTATTCAATTTGCTCCAGGCATACATGTTTCATGTTTTGAGTTGCTGCAATAGTCTGAAATATATTGTTTACTCCATCGAAGTTGCTCGTTATATATATATAAAGAGTGAACTCGCTGTCAAATCTATTTGCTTTAAATTCAAGAGCAAAAAGTCATACAGAATATTTGCTTGAAGCTAGTACATATATTTATAACAGAATAGTTCTTCTCTTATATATACATAAGCTCTAAGAAACTTCTTTAGAATAACTGTATCAAGCCAATCTTATATGATCTCTGCACTTGGTATGCTCTCAGTGTTTGCCCTACAGTAGCTCCGCTTTCTTCTGAACTTGTACCTAAGCAAGCGTAGAGTCTAAAGTTCTTGATTGTTAGACAAAAGTGCGCTAACTTTTTCCATTATCTATCTATCTCTATCTCTGTCTATGTCTATGTGTGTGTGTGCACTTATCTTGTTGCTGGTGCATAAATCAAATAAATTTGTTAAATTATAACAATTTGAATTTTAATAATTCCAACTCTTGAATATGTGCAGTGGACTTTTGTTGTTTTGTTTTTTTTTGATATATGTTTTTTGTATTCATATTATTTTTTTTATTTTTTCTCAACTTGCGCACACTTAAAAATGAATTTAAATAAATTTCACGCTTGGTTAAGCCAAAGCGAAAGCAAGACACACACACACACACATACACACACACGGATACAGCTACAGATACAGATACAGCTACAGATACAGCTACAGCGAGACAATTATAATTATAATCATTTACATTTGACATTGGCTGACTGAGTGGCAGCGACTGCGACGTCGACGTCGACTGCGCGATAATTTATCATTTGATTTTGCATTCTCAACTCGCGCGTGAGAAAAATACGAGCAAGAAAGAGAGAGAGAGAGAGAGAGAGAGAGAGATCTTGCTTGCTGCTAATGATGATAATGATGTACAGGACACGGCAGGACTCGGCTGACTGATGTCCTTTGCTCATTTGTGTTTGTGTCTGTGGCATTTGCATAAAAAACGTATAAAACGCAGCCGCAATGCGACAATTGCAATTGAACCTGGCTAATTGAGCGCTCAAGTGGAAATGAGGTAGCAAGGACTCGGTCTCTAATTTGCTTGCCAAACTTTTGAGCATACACGCGTGCTAAGGCAACAACAACAACAACAATGGCAATGGCAGTGGCAACGGCAACGGCAACAGCAACCACAATGGACTCATTGGCAATTGTTGCATTAGCGTTAATTTATATAGCGCTATCTCTCTCTCTCTCTCTCTATCTCTAAATAATTGCGTCGCGGGTGTCTCATTAAATAGTTTTTTTGTTGTTGCTGTTGTCTAGCTTGTTATAGACATAGCTGTTGTTGTTGGGCTCTATTATTGCGTCTAAACTTTTATCGCTTTTTGGCATCTAACTCGAACGAACAGATGGAACAATGCGACTCGACTCAACTCGACTCAACTTGACGGCAACACTGAGTAGCATAATTATAATTATATCAAATTTTGCTACCATTTAAAACGCATTAAACGCACCGCAATCCACGACCCAACAACAACAACAACAACAAAACAGAAGAATAGATGGAGAAAAAAAAGGTGGAAAAACAATGCCGAGTCAAAATCAAAATCAAAAAAATCTCAGATCTCAAGGAGAGAGAGCAAAGAGCAAAAGAGACAAAATGCTAACCAAGAATAATTACGTGAAATTGTTTGCTGCTTTTGTTCAATTATTTATAGGCTAGTTTATTAAAGAGCCCCGACAAATGAAAACTGACCACAGCTCCGAGCACTCCGAGCACTGAGGGCCATTCATAACAGCTCCTAATGGGCACAGCCAATGAGGGGCGGGGGGCGGGCGTTGAAAAGAGTTGGAAAATAGCTTTTAATCGTCTGCAAGTGAAATGCGGATTTCTGGGAAGACAACTAGAAATTTAGTCTTAAATATTCATGATATCTTGAGCTATATATATGTATATATATACATATATTTATATTTAATCTATAATATATAAACTTAGTTGGGACGAGCTGATATATCAAGAAGAAATTTAAATTAAATTTTAAAAAGTTTTAAAACCAATCAAAAGTAGAAAATCTTTGCTTGATCATATATAAATATTTATATTATTACATATATTATTATACTATATTAGTTCATAAGTAACATAGTTAATTCAGTATATGAAGTTAAAAACTAAATTTTGTTAACATATTTAAGATTTTCTATTTTTGCTGCTATTATTTTGAAAAGGACAATTTCGCCATTATTATCATTTTTTACATAAATTTATAGATGAAAGAAGTTTTTTGATGAAGAAACACTCTTAATTTGTTTGAAATTAAATATAAATACTACATTTAAAAAAAAAAATTATTGATCTGTAGTCATTATGATATTATTTATCAATCTTAAAATCAGAGCTTATATGCGCTGCTATTATTTTGAACACAGCTGTATATATGGATGTATATAGCGCATCTGCAACAGTTTGGTCGCCTAGTCTAATAGTAAAATGTTACACGTGCTCTTTCTCTCTGACACTTAGAGTATACAAGCCAGAACTTGAAGGCGTACGGCCAAGACGTAAACTCACTCGGAAAGTGAGTTTATAAAAACTCTGTACAAGCTCTCTCTCCTTCTGCAGTAGAACACAATCATGAATTGTTAGACCTAGAATACAGACTCTGCCCTTAGCTTCATAGTATCAGGTCATATTATATTAGCGAAATGCCATATATTTATATATATTTTATATATTTATATATATTTATATATAGTTATATATATTCATATATATTTATTAATAATAAACCCATTAGTTGCCCTTTTGTGCTTACCAAAACCTGAGGCATATCCTGCTAGAATTTATCACAACTCTCTCTGCATTGAGCACAGCATTGAAGCATTAGTCTGCTGTAAGCCAAATATAAGTAGTCTACTATATTCCGTGTTCCCTAGTTTATTTAGGACAACTACTCACCTATGATCAAATCAAGTTTTATGATGATTGTATGTAAGTCGAAGGCAATTAAATTTCTCTCAGCTTGTCAAAAGAAGATCTTCTAGTTAATTCAATGATGTTAAAGGCAGATGATAACTGTTTAGTTGTTATATGTTAAGCTAGTTAGTTGTTGATTAGTTACTTACAACAAATACATAGATATAGACACAGCTGCCTATACACTAGTTTATGTTAAAAGTCTGAAGAGTGTCGAAAAAGCGACACTTAAAATATCATTAAAGTATTTATGAGAATCTATTTATGACTATAATTGTATATTGTATATATGTATATATGTATGTGTGTGTGTGTGTGTGTGTGTGTGTGGGTGTGTGTTTGTGTGTGTTGGTAGTAATTGTGTCAAAAGTGCTGACAGACGCAACAGCACGAAAACAAGAACAACAACAACAACAACAACAGCCAGTGACAGTGACAGTGACAGGAAAGGCGTACGTGAGCGGGAAGTCGTGATCATCATGATGATGATGATGATGATGACGATAATGGCTCTGATGATGATGACAGCAACATTGTTGACAAAACAGCCAAAACAGTTAAATGCACTTTAGTTTATATTTTAACAGTTGGTTAAGTTTTGTTTAGTGATTTTAATAATTGCGCGATGCCAGCCGCACTCGCTGCCACAGCGTCAACAGCGACTGCAGCTGCGCTGCTGCTTGCGGCATGACACGCAAGCCCGAAAAAAAAAACGAGAAACGAACAACGAACAACGAAAAACGGGGTCCGAGTTTCATATGCTCAAGTGGATGTGGAAATGGTAAGGGAAATGGATGTGAACGACGCAAGGAACTGCAATTCGCGCGACAGGAACAATTAAAGGAGCGACGAAGCGCAACGCCTGCTTACATATGCCCAATGCCCCCCTCCCCCTCCACCTCCACCTCCACCTCCACACCCACTCCCCCGTCTACGTGCGATCGGTACACCCCTCTTAGCCTCTGTCAGCTCCCCGCTCCAGCATTCGTTCTATATGCAAATGCTGTGCCGTCGCAGTGGAATTGTCTCATTTGTCAGGCGCGCAGGCGCGCAGCTCAAGAAATTTCTCGCACTCGCCAAAAAAAAACAAAAAAAAACGAATTTAAATATTTTAATCGCATTGTTTAACAGGGCAGCCACAACAACAGCGACACCACTAACAACAAACAGCTAAAACAACAAGCAGATAGCAATTAATTAATAGTAAATCATTGAACAACGAATTCAGAATGCTCTAACTACATATATAAAGTAGTATTAGTATTATTATTAGTATTAGTATTAGTATTAGTATTAGTATTAGTATTAGTATTAGTATTAGTATTAGTATTAGTATTAGTATTAGTATTAGTATTAGTATTAGTATTAGTATTAGTATTAGTAGTATTAGTATTAGTTGTAGTAGTAGTAGTAGTAGTAGTAGTAGTAGTAGCAGTAGTAGTAGTAGTAGTAGTATTAGTAGTAGTAGTAGTATTAGTATTAGTAGTAGTAGTAGTATTAGTAATAGTAGTAGTATTAGTATAAGTAGTAGTAGTAGTATTAGTAGTAGTATTAGTAGTAGTATTAGTAGTAGTATTAGTAGTAGTATTAGTAGTAGTATTAGTAGTAGTATTAGTAGTAGTATTAGTAGTAGTATTAGTATTAGTATTAGTAGTAGTATTAGTAGTAGTATTAGTAGTAGTATTAGTAGTAGTATTAGTAGTAGTATTAGTAGTAGTATTAGTAGTAGTATTAGTAGTAGTATTAGTAGTAGTATTAGTAGTAGTATTAGTAGTAGTATTCGTACTAGTATAAGTATAAGTATTAGTATTAGTATCAGTAGTAGTAGTAGTAGTATTGGTATTAGTATTAGTATTAGTAGTAGTAGTAGTATTGGTATTAGTATTAGTATTATTAGTAGTAGTAGTATTGTTATTAGTATTATTATTAGGATTACTATTAGCATTAGTGTTAGTATTAGTAATAGTATGTGTATTAGTATTATTATTAGTATTACTATTAGCAGTAGTATTATTAATAGTATTAGTATTAGTAATAGTATTGGTATTAGTATTATTATTAGTATTACTTTTAGCATTAGTATTAGAAGTAGTTTTAGTATTATTATTAGTATTACTATTTGCATTAGTGTTAGTATTAGTATTAAAATAAGTATTAGTCTTGAGTATTAGTATTAATTAATTAATATTATTCATATTAATTATTATGTTTATGATTTTTATTATTATTATCTTCATTATAATTAGCATTATTATTAGTATTATGTAAGATATAGCAACCTAGTTCATCCGTAACACATTCCAATATGACCTTTAACAGTATTCAAATCCCAATCCTCAGTCTACTCAATCCCGAGTAAAACAATTGATAATACTATTATGAAAAGATCTTTGAATTTCATATTTTACATTTCCCGTTGTAGACAACCCATAAGATATTATATATGCCGCTCTCTATATTAGAGTATTTGAAGCTCAGAGCGAGTTTTCAGTCTTTTGGCAAATCCCTAAATGGCTTGCATTTTTGTAAAGCACTTTGCGACCTGTACCGCCGCAGACTGGACGACCGATAAGCATCGCTTCCGGTCTGCCTGGCTGGCTGGCTGGCTTTGGTGTTGGTGTTGCTGCGGTTAGTGGTGTGTATCAAATGGGGTCTGTGGCACCTCGCCGCCCCTGGCATGGGCCATAAAAATGCGTCTATCTCCTTTGTTCTGTTCAGTTGCTGTTTAGAGATAGAAAAACGCGATACTAATTTTTGGTACCTACTACATTTAATTTCCCCAAATGTCTCTGTGTGTGTGAATGTGTGTGCCTCGTGCATTTTAAATGGAAATCTGTAAATTTGTTTTTATTGTCATTATAATTTTGTTAGTCAAGTTGTTGTTATTGTTGTGTTGTAGCTGGTTCTACTTGGCTGATAGCGTTTAGCACCTGACATTTTTAGTGGCAATTATAACAGCGAGCAGCAAAGAGTCAACGAACCTCGGGCCCACAGTCAGACAGCTGCATGGAGCTGGAGGAATAGCGACAGAGCAGCAGAGATCGTCAATCAGTCATTCATTCAGTCAGTCAGTCAGTCAGTCAGTCAGCCAGTCAGCCAGTCAGTTAGTCTGCTAACGGTTCTTGTGTGTTTCATTAGAAGGCCATTAAATAAATGCAGAGTTTAAACTATCGCATACTTAAAAACTACAACAACAACAACAACAAGAACAGAGAAAATGGGTTTACTTAGTCAGTCAGTTAGTTAGTTAGTTAGTCCCAGCTAGAGGCACAAAACGAAACGAAACGTCATGTTGCATGTTGTCATGAGTCATAAAGCAGAGTTGCATGTGCACCACTCTCAGGCCAATCCGCAACAACAACAACTGCAACAACAACAACTGCAACAACAAATGCAACACGGCAGCAAAGTTTTATTGAAAGTCGCAGTCGCAAAGAGAGCGCAGCTTAAAATTAAATTAGAAAATAAAAATGCAAACACTAAAAACAAGAGCGCAAAAAAAAAAGCCAACAAACAAAATAAAAGAGAAGGAAGTGCAAATTTCGTGGTCGATCCAATGAGATCGACCGACAAGTGCTCTATTAATATGAATATGTATATATATATATATGTATATTGAAAGGAAAATATTTTTTTTTATTTTTCAGTCAATTACTAAGTTGACTTACATAAAAATTCTAAAGAAAATATATATTTATTTATTTTATTTTAAAAATTTGACTTATATGAAACATTTGTATGCATTTTTGTATTTATATAAATAAAATATTATTTATTTTATTTTTTGACTAATTTTTATGTAAGTCAATTAGTAAATTATTGACAGAAAAATTTAAAAAAATATGTTGCTAAATAATTATAAATTTTTATTTAGAAAAATATACTTATTTTAAAAAATTGAATTTATTTTTATTTATTTATTTCGTTTAAGGTATTTTTTTTTATATTTTAATCTTAAAAATTAAATATATTAAAACATTTTTGAGCCAAATTAAAAATATCCTAATGAATAAAATCCAATTATAAATTAGTATTTCGAAAATAAAGCTATTAAAATTTACAAATAAAATTTATTTTTATTAAAAATATTTTTAAAAATATTTTGCTCTTCAAAAATAAATATATTAATACATTTTTAAGCTAAAATAAAAATATCCTAATGAATAAAATCCATTTATGAATTATTATTTAAAAAATATAGTTATTAAAATAAAAAAAATAAAATTTATTTTTATTTATTTATTTTATTTAGAATATTAAAAAAAAAGAATTTGCTCTTAAAAACCAAATAAATGTATATATTTTTAAGCTAAAATAAAAATATCTTTATGAATAAAATCCTAATTTGATTGATTAATCATTTCTAAGCGAAAAGCTCAGATGAAGTATAAACAAATATGAGTAATATTTTTAATCAATTTGTCTATGAATTATAAATTTCTAAATATATTTCAATATTTAATATTTTAAAATATATATTATATAAAAAAAATTATTTTTATTCTTTAATATTTGTTGAATTTTTTTAACACTTTTTTCCTCTTAAAAAAAAAAAAGAATAGCTTTATTTCTATCTTTGATATATTTCATATCATGTTCTGTATTATATTTTATTCATACAAATTTAATTAATTAACAATTTAGTTGAAATATATATATAATGATGATTAATGTTGGTTATGTTTGATTACTTTTATATATTTTTCAAATATTTTTTTATACTTTTACATATTTATGGCATATATATTTTTGCTTTATATAAGAACCGATACTCCTCAAAAATGATAGTGTATGCATTTGTGTAGATCGGCTAAGCGGAGCTGCTAGCAATTGCTGCTAAAACGCGAGCTTCATTGCGCCGTGCTTCCCTTTTACTTAGGTATTCCCAGGTACGCCGACCGTCCCACGCCAGCCCCCGGCGGCCCAACTGTGTGTACGTACGGCTCACGGTACTTCTATTACTTTTTTTTTGTGTAGCGCTTTTTTCCTCTCTTTATACTGCATACTATGATTACGTTTACGATTACATAAGAATATAATATCGCAATTAATCGCATTTAACACAAAAATGTTCGGACCGTTCAAGGCAGACCCGAACTTTGCGTGTTGTTGTTGCCATGCATTTCGATAGTTGTTGTTGCAGCAATCTCGACACGACATACAACAATTAAAAACTATACATACATACATATATATGTTGCTTGTTTTTTGTTTATAATAATCGCTCCGTTTTTTCTTGAATTTAATTTGATTGCCTGTTGGGCTTCGGCCGGCTCGGCTGTTGCCATTTTGAGTGCTGCCATTGACGGCATGTGATGTGAATTCGTTTAGCTGCCATGTCATAGAGCCGTGGGGAATGCTTTACACAAATCCGAATCTGGTTTTCTTCTAATCTGAAGATTTCCATTTGCCGAGCCCGTCGTGGGCTTCGCTTCTATCTCCATTTCCATCTGGCTGGACGCGTTTATTATGACGATATTGTATTTTATTTGGTGTTTAGATGCCAAGATTTATGACTACAAATTATGGTACTTTATTGGGCGATAACATTTCCGTTCGTTTGCCCCACCAAAGAGCCAGCCGAAATGTGGAAACTACTTAAACTCAACTTAATTTCGTGGCCAACGCCAAATGAAAATGAGACCGGCAATAAAAATTAACAATTAATCTTGAATAAAACATCTAACGGCTGGCCACAAAGCATTGAAACGACTGCGACCGCATCTCAGGTCTTCAGGTCCGAACTCTACTCTCTAAAGTCTATCCCCCCCTGCCCCTTTAATTCCCACTAGTTCGTATTCTTTAAAAGCCAATTGAGTGCCCATTATTAATGCCGAAGCGAGCGAGTCATAAAACTGAGAAATTTATTCTCACACCCAATTTGAGCTACGTGCTAGATAAGGGGCCAGCGCTTGATGAGCTACATTTTCAACTCTCCTCTAGCCATGCTCGGACACAAACCCAACCGAAAATGGCTCATTAACGCGCCACGGAGGCCGCTGCAAAATACACACCTTATTTTGTCATTAATTTGCATACTGCAAGTGGAGAGCCGAGGGCGGCGACGGGATCCACCCCCACATGGCGAATAGGCCCCAAAATATAATACAAGAAATGTGTAGATTAGATTAAATGCAATGCTCGGCCGGGCGGTCAGCCGGGTCTCGGGGCTGGTGTGAACATAACTCTTAAGGCAAATTACAATAAATCATTCACAAATTCCACTTTTCACCTACGACTGCGGCCCGAACAGCCAGCCAGCCACCGGGCAGTGTGGCCAATGGCCAGGTAACCACAGGTAACCAGCTAACCAGTCAAATTTGAATAATGTGGTAATGATAGACGCGCTTCAGTTGATGTAATGAGCTGCTAAGCAGAGCCAGCTACAAACATTTCTAGGTTTCGGTCTAGGGTTTTCTCTCCTTCGCTCTTTCAGTTTTTTTTTCACTTTTTCGGTTTCTCGTTTATCTAACTGCCGACTCTCTGAACACTTGTTCTTTAGATTTCGACCCTAGAAATTAGTTCTTTCTTCTTCTTCTCCGTTTTTTTTAGCAACAGCATTTAACGTGTAACGAACCGTTGTAGTTTCTTGAGCGCATTTGAATTTTTTATTATTTGCTCGCTGCTCATTTTTTCCGCCTCAGCAAACTTTTGCCCACAACTCGCTGGGCAATTAATCACATAGCCAAATTATAAAGACACACACACACAGAGAGAGACTCGCACACTCACTCATTTTGTATGCATATTAACATTTGTTCTTAGATAAGCAGCTAGTTAAACAGTTGTAATCAGAGATCGCAGCTTAGAACTTTTGTATAAATTATGTTTGATCTATGAAAAGTTATGAAAATGATTCTCAAATATTTGTCAATATACAGCTGTGTTCAAAATAATAGCAGCGCACTTTTTGCTGACAAATATGACTACATTTCACACATGTTCATTCTTAAAGATCGAAGACTAGTGTATATTATTGATCTGTAGTCATTATGATATTATTTATCAGTCTTAAAATCAGAGCTTATAAGCGCTGCTATTATTTTGAACACAGCTGTATATACGTACATATATATTTTTAAGTCTTTGCCTATAATTTTTTATCTATTTGTTTAAAAAGTAAAAACTAAAATATAGATATAAAAAATACAAACAAAAAGACAAAAATCTCATTTGCCCCACTGACCAGCTATGCCCCAATTCACAGCCAAATATAGTCAGTGATATTATGGAACCATGAAACAATAAGAATGTGTTAATGGAAGCTTAAAAAGAGTTTTTTTTTAAAGAATTATAAATATAATTATAAGTAACAATAAAATAATTTAAAAAAAAATTAAAATTAAAATTGATTAGAACAAGAAAAATCTTAGTAAAAGTGAGAATTAAAAGATATTTGAGGTTGAGGAAATCAGAATGGCATAAACTTTAGTCAGTCTAGCAAACCATGCCCCAACTTACAGCTTACAACTTAGAGCACTTTTAGTAATTTGACAAAGATGATCTAAAAGCAAGGATTTTATTAAAGGAAGCGAAAGTTCTAAGGAGAAAACTTGTTAAAACTTATAAAAATTAAAACATAAAACGTGAAACTGAATAGTTCTAAGAATAATCCAATACGCAGATAGGCAATGGAGAGAACAGAACTTCTCATGAGTTTAAGTATGCCTTAGGTATGGTAATTCAATTCTCTTATGAATTTGAGTATGCCTTAAGTATCGCCTTACTATGCACTTCTCATAAATTTAAAGTTGATAAATCTAATTGAGAATATAACTAATGCAGATGCATACTAACTCTACTTTTCTCTTTAAAAAGAGGAGTATAAAAGATAAGCTTTATGGAAGAGAAGAGAGAGAGATTTATATTCCTACTTTCTGTTCGTCACTTTTATAATATAAATCCTTAAAAGTCAAGAGGATTTTCTCTGAGTATATATGACAAATCTCATATCATAATATCATATAACATATATCATATACACATAACAGACAATTGCAATATAGACACAAAGCTTTTATCTAGGAAATAAATCTAAAATAATTTCAAATATTGTTATAATTTTTCATGTAATCGAGCAAATAATCTACCTGGTGGCTGGCTGACATGCAAAATTGGCAAGACGTGAAAATGGTTATGGACAAATTCATTCGCTCACTCGCCCAGTGGCTCAGTGGCTCAGTGAGTTGGCTGCACGCTTTTCCAGCTGCGGCGACGACGCGTCGCACTGAGTCGCGCTGCGACGCGACGCGACGCGACGCGACTGTTGCGCATGCGCAAAACGACGACGCTGCCAACTTCCGCTGTAGACTGAAAATTTATGCAGTTTTAAGTAAATTTGTTAAATGCGCGCTTTAATGCTTCGTTAACGCTTCGTAAATTTTTCACAAAAACAGGCAAAAGAGAAAAAGTAAAAAAACAAAAACAAAGAAAAAGCTGAGCCAAGACTTTAACAAGCCAACAGAACGCGAGAAGTGAGTGAATGAGTGAGAGAGGCGAGAGAAGCGAACAACGCATAAAAGTCAACCACCTGTAATGAACTGACGCCACCGCAATTTAATTCACTCTGCACCACAATACACAGTAGAGCAACAGAGCAACAGAGCAACAGTCCAACGGATTCCACTTCGCTCCAGTTTGAGTGAATGCAAAGCGCAGCTTAGCTTTCGGCCTCGGCAGCCACGACGAGACCCAATGGTCAGAAGACTGCTTAAAGCTTGCTCAATTGCGCTGCTCTCAGCTGGCAGCGGTGCAAAACTGTGCGCTCCGCTAATGAGCGGTGCAGGAGCAGAGCGGCCTGTGCTCTGTGGACGCTCTTAATTAGTCATAGTCGTACTCTCCAGTGTATGTGTGTGTGGGGACAGTTGAAGAAGAGGACGGCCTTGCCGCTATTGTTGTTGTTTTTGTTGTTGCCTTTGCTGCGGTTGCAAAAATTTCTTTGAAATTTAATCTATTGTAACTAATTAAGCTGCAGCCGGTGGCCCAAGGAAAACACTTAATTTACTGTTAATGTTTGCTGTTTGCGGCTTTTGCATCAATTGCTGATGCGAACTGCAGCAGCAGCAACTGCAACAATGCAAAATATAAATGCAATTTATATTGTTGTTTTGCATTCACAAAACCACCAACCGCTGCCCCTGCCCCTGCCCCTGCCCCTGGCCCCCCTTTGAGACTTTGCCCACAATTGTTTGTAAATTGTTTGCATAACATTTTACACCAGTTAACTAAAGCGCGCGCGCATCTATGAGATACTTTTGCCGCACCACAAGTCATAATTGCGCCGCTGCTAAATATGTGCTGGGACTCACTTAACCCTGTTGCTGCTGCTGCTGTGAATTCGGTTGGCATAGATAGCAGCTAAGGTGTATCTACTGCTGCTGCTGCTGATGATGATGCAATCAATCTGACAGCCGCTCCAAGCGTAAATACATATCTAAATCAACTGATTGACTTGGGTTAGCGCTTAAGTATGCGTTGATTCACATAACACATATATGTTGTGTGCAATGTATTGTAAGGCATTCGTAAACGTTTTACTGGCTGAGCAGTAGCGGTTTCAATCTCTAAGTATAGTTAGCTATAGATACATATAAAATGTGCTCTTACTATTTCTCTCTCTCTCTCTCTCTCTTACTCGCTCTTACTCTCTCTCTCACTGTATTTCTTTCTCTCTCTTTCTCTCTCTCTTTCTCTCTCTCTTTCTCTATCTCTTTCTCTCTCTCTTTCTCTCTCTTTCTCTCTCTCTTATTCACTCTTACTTTAGATTCGTAAACTTTCTACTGGCTAACTAGAAGAATTGATTCCTAAATTGCTGATCTACAAATACAGTTAGATATAGTTATGTATAGAATCTCCTTTCACTTACACTTCGCCATTTATCGTGCATTCGTAAACGTTTTACTGGCTGAGCTGTAGCGGCTTCAATCTCTAAGTATACTTAGATATATTTACATACAGACTTTGCTCTTTCTCTCTCTCTCTCTCTCTCTCTCTTTCTCTCTCTCCCTCTCTTACTCACTCTTACTTTAGCTTCGTAAACTTTCTTCTGGCTACCTAGAGTAAGTGATTCATAAATTGTTGATCTACAAGTACAGTTAGTTATAGTTATGTATAGAATCTCTTGTCACTTACACTTCGTCTTTTATCGTACATTCGTAAACGTTTTACTGGCTCAATAGTAGCTGTTTCGGTCTTTAAGTATAGTTAGATATATATACATGTAGACTGTGCTCTTACTCTCTCTCTCTTTCTCTCTCTCTCTCTACAGAATTGATTCATAAACTGCTGATCTACAAATACAGTTAGATATACTTATGTATAGAGTCTTCTGTCACTTACACTTCGCCTTTTACCGTACCGTATCCGTAAGAGCTTTACTGGCTTACTGAAGTCTTATTCCATCTGTGGCCTGTGAGCTAGCTAATTTTGCATTTAACTTTTCATTTCTCATTGCATTACGCCTTCTCTCAACTGGCTTTCAATGCGTATTCAGAGAGCTTTGACTGCTCTCTGCCGCAGCAGCTAATTTCAAATGAGCCAATCGATTTTATCGCTGGCTATAATTGAGCGCTGGCATTAACACCGTAACACATTTTGTGTCCCCCTACCCTTGCAGCGGCTGCTGTTCGGCCCCATCCCTTGTCACCTCTTAAGCTGCCTGATTGTAATTCGCTGTGTATGCTGCGTGCATCCGCAATCCTGAATCTGTACCTGTATCTGTATCTGTATCTGTATCTGTATCTGTATCTGTATCTGTATCTGTATCTGTATCTCTGCATACGTATCTGCGTCTCCAGCTCTTCAAACGGCCACTTTTAGGCAGGCTGTCAATATTCGTTAAGCCATTTCATATGTCGTTTGTATGCTAAAGTGTCAAGCCTGACAACAGTCCAGACTTTTGCTTAATGATCTCCCCAGTCTTGATGCCACTCACTCTCTCTCTCTCTGTCTCTCTCTTCTTCTCTCTTTCTTTATCTTTTTCCTGGAGCTGCGCTCACTGAGCAAAATTACTAAACTAATAAAAATCTTCAATTATTTTATAAGTAAATTGAATAAATTGGTTTGAAAATATTATAAAAATATATTTTTCAAATTAAATTTAAATTTTGTAAAATTAAATTTTCCTTGATTTTTATAGAAATTTAAAATATAATTTGGCTTAATTTTTAATATAATTTTTTAAAATATTTTAATATAAATAAATAAATATTATTTAAGATTTTGATTTCCTCATATCTCAATTGATTTCTTTCAGTGTTCTCGGACAGTGAATAAATCATGTATTCAAAATCAACTTGACGATTTTTTCTCGTTTGCAATTATCAGCATTATGTTTTTGCTAAAAATGCGCACGGACTCAAGCTAACCCCCAGCTCCAGTCTCCAGCCCCCAGCTCCAGTCCCCAATCGGGCGTTTTAATAAACTTGTTGCAATCACAACAGCAAAATAAAAATAAAAAAAAAATAAAAATAAAAATCAGAAACAACTTACAGCAGCGGGCAAAGAAATAGAAATTATAAATCGTTTCTGACATTTCAATTGACAGACACCAATGAGCGAGTTAATTTTCCAGCCGAGGCACAGTTAAGCGCTAAGCACACACACACACACACACACACACACACACACACACACAGTGGCTGCAAAAAAGCACTGGACAGCATGGATACAGCTCCCTCCAGCCGTGTGCCGTGCCGTGCGCTGTGCCGCGCCGTACCTCGCCGTGCCGTGCTGTCCGGCTACTGTGTTAGCTGTCGCTCAAAGTGGCGATCAATGCCGTGTGAGGCGATGCGAGGCAGCAAATCCAAAATGTGATTAATTTCGTGCATATTAGAAATCATTTTTCAATTACCAACAATTTTTCAAATCGCTATCCGGGGCTACTTACTTGCTGGCTTACTTACGGCCTGTTATGATTTCTGACAACTTATCAAATCGAACGACAGAAAATCAAAAGTGATATCAATAAAGAGATCAACGAGCCGTCTTGTAAAACTGTTAAGTGAAAGCAAAAAAACGAGACAAAGAGAGACAGAGAGAGAGAGAGGGAGAGAGAAAAAGAAAACCCAAAAGCCAAATACCAATACAGTCGCGACACATGAGCGACTGATGAATGAACGTGTAGGAAATTTGTGGCATAGGCAGGCAGCGGACGGACGGACGGACTGACAAACTGACTGACTGACGAACGGACTAACTGACGATCATTCGGTCAAGCAGACAGCCAGGCAGCCAGCAGTCAACCCTCCTCTGCGCTCCCTCCACCAAGCACCAAGCACCACCGCCTACCGTCTTCAGTCTTCAGTTTTCAGAGTCTTCCTTCCAGCCACGTTTAAGACGCAACGCAACGCAACGCAACGCATCGCGATCTTTAAGCTGCTTAGGGGATTAGTGTTTTGAGACATTTGACACGTTAACGTTGCACACACAGACACACTTACACACACTTACACACACACGCACACAGAGTCACCTGGTCTATATAGTTAAATAAACATATGAGCGACGGGGCAGCAACTGCCCCACTAAATATCAGAAAGGAAGTGCGTCGCGCCGCTTAAGAAATGTATCCAATGAATGCGCACAAAACTCAAGTAGTCCGAGGGGGCCCCCCTCTCGGCAACAGGGTCACAGTAATTAGTGTGTGTGTGTAAGTGTGTGTGTGTATGTGTGTGTGTGTATGAGCTGTTCTAGTGTTAAAGCATCTGCTGCGTAGCTGCAGTAGCCACTGAATCGTTGACTAAAACATAAAGTGTTTCTGGTTGGATCAGAATTGAGGGAGAAAGTCATGAATATATGCCTGATCAGCATCAAAAACCAGAGCTATATAGTCAAGTCTTTCGCTATATGCAATTATGTCTATATTACTTAACTGATTTGAGATCAATTTTCCTAAGTCATACTTACATACATACAAAAATTATTGATCTGTAGTCATTATGATATTATTTATCAATCTTAAAATCAGAGCTTATATGCGCTGCTATTATTTTGAGCACAGCTGTATGTACATGCAATCGTTCAAATGCTTTGATTTGGTCCTATGAATAAATAATTAGTAAAAAAGAATCTGATTAAGAGTGCATCAGAGGGACGGAATCCAAGTAGATGGAAGCCTCTATTACCCCCTCAACTTTCATGCAATTTCGAAAAGCTTATAAAATCTATCTCTCTGATGAAGTCTCTATCAGATTCATTTAACCTTAAGAAAAGATGAATTTATATTTGTATTATTCCATTTTCCTGTCTAACTTTTCTTATCGAAATTTATAAAAAATCTTAAATATTGTTCATCTAACATCTAATCTAATACTTAAAACTAATTAGTCTCATTCAATCTAAACAGTTAAAATTGCATCCAAAACAGTTTGCTAAAGCTTGATAGAATGCTGCATGAAGAGCGCTCTGTGGAAGAATTCATATAAAAGCCCAAACTATTTCCTTTCCGAAATACATTTCACATTTCAAAAATATATCGCTTGATTCAAAAATGTTGTGTTTTGCTACGAAAACTGAGCAAAGGCCCCACTGTGCGACTCTGACTTATCTTATCAATATCAAACTACTTTGTTTCAGTTGTCAATACTTCTCTAGTTAACTGTTGCAATCTAGCCACTTTTTACTAGAGTATTGGATGAAAGGAAGTAAAAGTAAACTTGTTTGATTCTGTGTAGATCAGGCTTTAAGACAATTATGAGATGAAAAAGAAATAAAGCGATCTCTCAAGCGTGATTGAGTATATCCCCTTAAGTCTTTTGTGTCTTCTTCTGTGATTTAGTCTTCTGGTAAGTTTGATAGGCTGGCAGTACAGTTTGCTTGCTTTTTTATTATGTTTCCGAGCGGACATTGAAACTTCTAGCTAATAGATTTGCAAGTCAAATCAAAATATCCACAAGATCATAAGCTTGAGTATATAAATCTTACTCATATCATTTTGATCTTGATTTCCTTTTTGTATCAAAATTATTCAATTTAAGATTTCATATTCATAATCTGCTAAGCAAATTAAATTATCAAGCCAAAGAGTTGAGTGCAACGAGTGAATACTACTTACATATATGAATATATTCATGATTATGTGCTGTGCTAGGGTCAAATTATATAAATCATAGGTGTGAATGATAAACTGTTTTGGCCAGGTGATTTATGTGCCTCGAGCACACAATTCATTTGCGAATGCACTCACAGTTGATTTTCATTCACATGAACTCATTCACATTCAGACACACACTCAGACACAGACATTCATTCATTCACACTCATGTGCCGCATGCACTTTTCCTATCGATCAATTCTTTATATAATGAATACAGAGCAAATGCCTTCGCACTCTAAAGTTGTTGTCGCTGCGGCTGCTGCTGTTGCTGCTGCTACTTACCTGTGCGCTGGTACCTGCCTCTGCCCCTGGCGCGGCTGTTGCTTTGGCTGTTGCAAAGAAACGTTTAAGACACCTTTTTAGTTACGCGCCAATGCGCAGCAATGCAGTCGCGACGCACTGCAGCCGCAGCCGCAGCCGTTCCCAATCCCAACTGCTGCTGCTGCTGCGGCTGCTGCTGTGAGCTTATGCTGCAATTCCTTATCTTAATCTTGGCAAATTTAATTTAAACTCAATACGCAATTTACGCAAAAAGCATTTTAGATAAAGGACACAAAAGTGAGCAGCGCTCGCAGCCGTAGAGTCGCAGAACCGGGTACAGAAGCGGCTTATACAGTCGATGCCGCCACTGTTTCAATTTCGTTGTTGTTGTTGTTGTTGTTGTTGCTGTTGTTGCTGTTGCGCATGCGCAACGCAGCGCATGAAAGTTGACAAATGCCAAAATGCAAGCGGATTGTGTGTGACACTTCTTTTGAGTGGTCGCAAAGAGGACAAAGTCTCGATGCTTGGGTCTTTTGAGATCTGACTGCGACGGCGATGACGATGGCGATGGCGATTGCGTCTTAACTCTGGCTGCGTCGCGTCTTGCCCGATTTCTGCATCTTCCACTGCGCATGCAGAGATGCATTCAATCGTTCAAAGCATTTTGCGCTAAAACTCACGTGACGAGTGCAATGAGAAAGAAGCGAAGATCAAGGAGCAGCTGGAGCCGAGCTCTGGCCTCCCTTTTTTTCACTTTTTGTTGTTCTCATATTTATCAGATTTCTTAAGTGCAAAGCGAACTTGTTGGCTTTTTGTCATCTTTAATGTTTGAGCCTCAAGTTAAATGTGACACTCGCTTTTGCCTTTGATTGGATTGGGCAAGTTTCAAGACGCGTTTCGCAGTCGTGGGAACGCTTATATATCGAACAACAAATTCGCGCACTTAACTGCAATTGATAGATAGATATGTTATGGTGTGAGAGAGCCAAATGTATTGAGTCATTAAATGTTATGCTCGAAAAAGATTGAAAAACCATGTTAAGCCAAAAGATCAAAGAGCACGTTTGATTGAGACAAATGAAACGTTCTACAAACTGGCCAAAAAACAACCCAAGCCCAGTGACAACAACCAATAACAGCCAAAGCAACAACAACAACAACAACAACACGAGCAACACGCCGTTGGCCACACGCCGAGCTGCGAGAGCTGTCGCCCTGAAGCCTTGTCAAAATGCATAAAAATTCAAATGAGAACCGCCGCAGAGCTCAACAACAACAACACAGAATACGCCAAACATCAAAGCGCAACTCCAACACCAACTCCAACTCCAGCTCCAACCTCAACTCCCGCTCCAGCTCCAGCTGGAGCCAGGCCAGCGTTTACATGGCAATGGAGCTGCATTGGGCGCACACATTCGGGTTAGAGTTTTTGGTTTCGGTATCTCGGCGGCTCGCGAGAATACTTTGAGATTTAATGCTTATTTGCGCAGAGTCAAAACAGATCTTGGGGCAGCAAAGCGTTGGCCGCGACTCGCGCTAATCATGACATAAAAAAGCGCAACAAAAACGATTTTCAATTCAATTTCAATGCGCGCGGCAATTTAATTAAAGTTTTTTTTTCACAGTTTACAGTTTTTTTTTTTTTTTTTAGCTGCACATATCAGTTGGCAGCCGAGTCGAGCCAAGCCAAGCCAGGCCAAGCCAAGCCAAGCCAAGCCAAGAGTATGCACGCTTCGTATACCCTGAACCCATTGAAAATGGAAAGTCAGGGTATAATGGTTTTCTTAAAGTGTATGTAACAGGCAAAAGGAGGCGTGGTAGGCGACATAAATTATATAGATACTTGATCAGAACGAGGAGTTGAATCGATCTAACCCTATTTGGCTGTCTGTCTGTGCGTCCGTCTGTTTGTTTGCATGAGCGCATCGATCTCAGCACCTACAAGGGCTAGAGACTACAAATTTTGTTTGTTGGTTCCACTATAGCACGCATAGATCTATTTTGTTTCAAATAATCGATAGCTATTCCGGTTTGAATGTTATGGATTAAAAACGCTATTATACTGTATCTATTAAATTATATCTCCTACGTCCGTCTGACCATTTGTCCGTCCGTCTGTCCCTCCGTCTATCCGTCTGTCTGTCCATCCATCCGTCCGTCTGTCCGTCCGTCTGTCCGTCCGTCCGTCCGTCCGTCCGTCTGTCTGTCCGTCTGTCCGTCCGTCTGTCTGTCCGCCTATCCGTCCGTTCGTTCATATGCATGAACGCGTCTATCTCAGAACCTATAAGAGTTAGAGACTTTAAATTTTTTTTGAAGGTCCCTATCGGTCCTTAACCCCCACCTCGAGCTTGTTTCAACAAATCGATAACTATTCCCATTTTAATGTTATCGACTAAAAATGTTATCGAAATTCAGTTATTACATTATATCTCGTACATCTTTTAAAGCTTAAGTCTCCAAATTTTGCATTTAGTTTTATGTGTATTTTCTACAATTTTGATTTTTGTTATTTATTTATTTAAAAAGAAATTGACAAGACGAGAGTCAAACATAAAGGTAAACTAAACAAATAGATAGCCTAAAAGAACAGAAAAATATTTCAATAATATAGTTTAGATAACGACTACAAATTTGACCAAATTCTTCAGTTACACATATAGCCAATCTGTGAAATAGTTTGCATTTTTACTAAGCTGGTGAGCATGCAATTGAATGTGTAGATCATATGCTGAAAATTTGATTGAAATCCATTAAGTAACAGAAAAGTTATTCAACAAAACGTTTGGCCAATTGGCAAAAGTCTTCTTACACATGCGCACACATACATTCAAAGGCGTGCATTCTGGCATATTCTAAGCATCGCAATTCCGATTGAATTGTGTTTGAACTTTCAGCTGCTACTTTAGTTTAGATCTTATCACTCTGTATTCTATTTATAGAGTTAACGAGATAATTTAAATTCAACTCTTGGTGTCATCAGTTTGATTTTTCTCTTTTTTTACAATTTCCGCAGTTCAGAGTATCTGCTAGTCGTGCACTCTCGACTTGAGCTTTCTTACTCGTTTTTTTTTTTGTATTTATTTGATTAGCTGATCTCAAGCCAAATGCATGCAAATCGCAGCGAGCCGTGATCGGTGTGCTAAAAGTCATTAAATTGGACATGCGATTAACATTATTTCACTCTAAATGACATTAAATGTAGTTGCATCGATGTGACTCAACGCAATAGATTAGCCTAAATGTGTGAGACGTCTGTCGCTGTCACTCTCTCTCTCTCTCTCTGTCTCTCTCTCACTCTCTGTATAGTTGTGCGTGTGAAAGCTTAGCTCAATTTGTCTTAGAACACGCCTCCTTCACGGCATGACCTTGAGCACTGGCACATGCACAGCAACACAGCTGTCAATTTGCAATTCGATTTGCCGATGTATATCACTCATCTAGCAATTTATGTATTGCAATCCACTTGGAACAATGCCAGCTTCCCAGTAAATGCATTAAATATTATAGCCCAACTGAGTGAGCTGTGTGCCGTGTGCCGTGTGCTGTTTGGCCACAATTAAAGCCCGCGACGGGGTCGGGCGTCTGAGAATGTTGTAGTGCACGTCACAACGGGGTAATTGGCAACTGGCAGCGTTAAACAAAAGGAAATGTTTAAACAAATTATTTTGAATTAAACCGCAGGTATTTATTAATGTTTTGCGCTTGGCCAAGCATGGCGTTTGCAATGCGTTTGCTTCGGCATCGGCATCGGCATCGGCATCGATGTGTGTGTGCAGCTGTTCGAGTTGTTCAAAGTTGTTTCGTTTGCCTGTTTTGGCACTAGCGATTTTACAACGTTTCGCTGTCGGTACAAAGCGGCGTATGCGTAATTTTTAATTTGTTCGCGCTGCTCCCGTGCCACACTGACTGCAAAAACGTTTCAATTTCGCTTATCGCTCGCTCGCTCGCTCACGACGCGGAAGTACGCTTCAATTTTTTGGCCACAAAACACACATAAAGCGCGCCACGCCCCTGCTCCTTCCCCCGAAGCCAGCCCCTGCTCCTTGGCACACGCAATCGCAGCCATTCACTAAGCAAGCAGCAATTCGTGCGGCATGCAACATGCCTTGGTGCAGCAATTAAAGCACTGCCGCAGCTTATGCAATGCCTCCTCAATCGCGGATTTACAGAGATATACCCAAACATACATATATATCTATATATATATATCTATATGTATGTATGTTTGTATCCGTTTACATGAGCTGCTTTAAGCCATGCAGCACGCAGTCCGCGGCTCAAGCTGCAACTAAAGTATTTAAGCACTTAATTACAATTTAACAAATTATTAAATATCTTCACTTTTGTTTTGCTGCTGTCGAACGCATTTCATTTTGTCTTATTTACAAAGCATGAACAGCCTATTGTATATATAGCCATAATAAATTACATACAAAAATAGTATCTATATATATATGGGATATAGATATTAAGGAAAGATAATAGTTTGTTTGGAATAACTTTGAAATCAAACATATCTTTAAACAACTAAATATAAAATCCATAGCCAACTGCATAATGCTTGATCATGTGTAAAGATTAACTATATTCATTCAAAATATATATATTTATATATATTATTTATTCTTGTATTTGCCAAGCCTCTATGGAAGGACCATATGATTCATAGCTCTAATTGTATAATAATAGATAAGCTCAACTGTGATCCGCCTGCAAAAGCATTGAGAAATTTTCTCCAAGACTTTAAAAGATATTGTCAATTTGCCACGCCCACAATTGACATATATATACATACATAATGTACATAGAACTGACTCCGATATCAAATAACAAAACAATCATCAGATTCCCATATCAAAATTGAACCAACCAACAATAAGCTAAGAGTATTATAATGTATAAGTATATATGTATATATATAGAGTAAAGAGTAGAGTAAGTATATATATATATATAGATACCATAAGTATCTTCAAATTTGGACAATAAAAAACATAGCAGTATCAAATGCAGTCTCAGCCAACAAAATGTGCCCTCTGTGGTGAGACACATACTGCTTATTGCAGTGGCTGTCAAGAACTTAACTCAAGAGTCTCTAAGCTCTCTCATCTATCAACACTGCCGCCTTCGATACAACTCTTTCAGCTGCTGCCACAGAGTGGCTAGGAAGGAGCTACCAAACTTCTACCATTTCATCTAATACTCACTCTATAAACATTATTGACAATAATTGCAACTCCAATCAACTCACTGACTTTCTACATAAAATACAATTCGTGTATACATAAATTTCTGAACTGCTAAACTGGAAGAAAACTTTTACAAACACTTTTGCAGACATCCAAAACTCTTTCTCAAGTCATATGAATGCCTTCAAATCGTTACTAACTAAATTCTACAAACTATCTTATTACATTTAAGTTGTATGCGCCAAAGTCAGTTGTTGTCACTAATGAATTTATAAATTTTTATTAGAATGAAACTATTTAAACTATACATTTGTTAACAAGAGTATATCTATCAAGCTTCAAATCTCTAGTTTCAATTACACAGTGCATTCCATACTCATTCACTCAAGTCATATTCCGAGCTTCAAGTATCCAAAGGGCTTGACAGACGAATGCCCAGCTAGACCAAGACCTTACACCTAACCTATGTATCCCCCCTTGAGTTAGTGAAAAAAGGAACCAATATACTCTCTCTTCACATCGAGAATGTGCCCAACAAGGAACCGATATACTCTCTCTACACCGCTTGAGTGAGTTTTTACACTTTTTATACTCTCTTCAATATACTCTCTTCGCATCGTGAACGAGCCTAACAAAGAACCAATATACTCTCTCTTCACCGCTTGAGGTGAGTGTAAAAAGGAACAAATATACTCTCTTCACATCGTGAACGAACCTAACAAAGAACGAATATTCTCTCTCTACACCGCTTGAGTGACTGTAACAAGGAACTGATATACTCTCTCTACACCGCATGAGTATAAAAAGGAACTACTCTCTTCACATCATGAACGAGCTTAACAAGCAACCAATATACTCTCTCTACACTGCTTAACCGAATGTTAACAGAAACCAATATTCTCTCTTCACATCGTAAACGAGCATAACAAGGAAGTAATACACTCTCTATCTAAACCGCTTAAGTGAGTGTCAAAAGAAAGTAATATACTCTCTATCTACACCGCTTGGGTGAATGTAAAAAGGAACCAATATACTCTGTTCACATTGTGAGCTAGCCTAACAAGCAACCAATATACTCTCTATACACCACTTGAGTGAGTATAAAAACGAATATTCTCTCTTCAATATACTCTATTCACATCTTGAACGAGCTTAACAAGCAACCAATATACTCTCTCTCTCTCTTTCTCTACACCGCTCAACCGAGTATAACTAGGAAACGCTGTCAGTTAATTGTTTTATTACGAAATCAAAATACAATCAACAAAATTCGCAAATCTTTGCGCTGACCCACAATTGAGCATTGGGTGCCTACGATCGATCGACAACTGCAGCCTCCTCTCACAATAGTACTATATCATTCAATTATTTAACAGATTTTGTAATGCTGCAGCAGCATCCGAAAGATGACAGCGAATAAAGCGAGAAATGGGCAATGACAGATGAACAGAGCCCAAAGCCATAAGCGCAACTAAACAGCCAACAAAGAGAGAAGAAGACTATATATAGATAGATAGATATATATATATATATACTGATAAACATGTGTATATAGTATACGTTGCTATTAAGCGGCCTGTGTAACTGTCATAATTAAAGTAATTTGGTAGAAAATTTTTAGCCAATTAACCAAAAAGACGCAGAAAATGCGAGGCGAGAGTTGAGCGCCGAAAAAATATGACCAACAACAACAACAGCAACAACATCAGCAACAGCAACAACAATTTTTTTCTTCATCTGACAGCCCAGACAAAACGGACGGACGGACGGACGGACGGACAACAAATGCTACTTAGTTTAATACTTTAAAAAGCCATAATAATAGCAACAACAAGTCTTTGGGCTTTATGGCGACGATGACGTCAGCAGAAAATCTAAAGTTGAAGAAAAAAATGAAAACTTAAATACAAATATAACAAGGCAAATGATCTAGATGGCTAGATGAAGAGAGAGAGAGAGAGAAAGAGAGAGCGAGAGAAAGGAAGAGAGAGAGAGAGAGAGAGAGACAGAGAGAGAGCGAGAGAGAGAGAGAGAGACAGAGAGAGAGAGCGAGAGAGAGAGAGAAAGGAAGAGAGAGAGAGACAGAGAGAGAGAGAGAGAGAGAGAGAGAGGGGGAAAGCGAAAGAAAGAGAGAGATAGAGAGAGCGACCGAAAGGAAGAAAGAGAGACTGAGAAAGCAAGAGAGAAATAGAGAGGGAGAGAGATAGATTGAAAGAGAGAAACACAGAGAGAGAGAGAGAGAGACTTAGAGAGATAGAGATAAAGAGAAAGAGAGAGATATAGAGATAGAGAGAGAGAGAGAGAGAGAGATACAGAAAAAAAGTGAGAGAAAAGACAGAGAGATAGATATAAAGAAAAAGAGATAGAGATAGAGATAGAGATAGAGAGAGATATGGAGAGAAAGGAGAGATACAGAAAGCAAGACAGCGACAGAAAGAGAGAGACAGAAAGAAAGAGAGAAAGAGACATAGATAGGAAAAGATAGGAGATGGATACAAAGAAAGAGAGTGAGAAAGAAAGGGAAAGAGATATATGGAGAGAGAAATAGAGAAAGAGAAAGGAGAGAAAGTGAGTGAGAGAGAAAGACTAATAGATATATAGAGAGAGAAATAGAAAGATATAGAAAAGGAAAAAAATAGGGAAGGAAAGAGAGAGTGAAAGATATAGAGGAAGATAAAGAGAGAGAGAAAAAAAGATAGAGAGAGACATATAGAGAGAAATATGGACAGAAGATTTCAGGTAAATTTTATAGGTGCAAAATATCTCAACTCAGATAAAAGTTCAGAGATAATACATTCTGTCTCCATATCTCTCATCATAAACCATGCATATCCCTTATTCAATACATAAAATAACAAGAAGTTTGACTTTTTAAACTTCTTCAAACAAATTTGTTTCACATAATCCAATAACTATTTAGATATTTCTCTATATACATATCTCAAATCTACTCTTTTCTGAAAAGAAGTAACGCCCTGTTTGATGGGTGTGGCCCAGCACTGATGCTCATTGCAGCTGTATCGATATGCAAACGACGTTTTTTGTGTTTTTTTTTTTTGGAGGCTGACTCAAGTTTTCGAGACATTGCGGCGACTTTTGTTGTTGCTCTACTCCTTGAGTTTGAGTTTGAGTTTTTTTTGTAACTTCTTTCGCACTCTTCGGGCTCTTCTACTTATGTACCTTTTTCATCCTTGACTCTGACCGCAAAGTTTTGACGCTTAATCAGCGAAACCAGCAAAGCGTTAATAATGCCACGCCTTTGTCTGGCGGTCAGTCAATTGCCGGGCATTGCCGTACCCGGGCCGGGCTGCTAGTCAAATGTCACAAGAAATTTGTCAAAATGTGCAGATTGAAAGCGCAGCGGAGAGGGTGAAAAAGATACATGATATGGGGTTGTTTGAATATATAATGCTTAGCAGACGACAAAGTCTCTATATATATGGATGAAAATTTATATGCGATAAGTAACAATTATGTGTGTCAACTATAAGAGTCATTGGGATTGAGCTTGAGCACTTGTTAGACGGGATTCCCATGGCAGTCGTTGGCTCTCCGTCTTGAGTCTCAATTGTGCCGCATTACCAAATTTGTCTGGCAGACAGTTGGCTTCCAGTTCATTCATTCATTCGACCATTCATTGATTGAGACAAACGAGCCACAAAATGCAGTCTCATTGTTTTTGTTGACCAACAGTTTTGTCGCACAGCTGACCCAGGAACGGATCCGGCCTAGGCCTCGATATTATTACTGTAGTGCCACTTGGCTACTGTCGTATAGTGCCCCATTCTCAGCTACGTATATTCCCATCATCACTCTCTGGCTCTGGGGCTCTGGCTCGAGTGCGCTAGCGCTCAAATTACGAAAATTATAATCGCCAGCAGAGAAGAAAGAGACATGCTATAAAAATCAGAGACACAGCAGCAGCAGTCGCAGCAACAGAAACTCACCACAGTCACACTCACACACGGGGTGGGTAGAAGAGGGAGAGGGAGAGTGAGAAGTGAAAACCAGTCGGCAGGCAAATCGAAAGACAACAACTCTGCGCACGCATGTCACTTAACCCGGGCTTTGACGCTGCTGCTGCTGCTGCTGCAAGCGCTGCTCACGGTGGTTGCCGACGTCGTCGTCGTCATCGTCGTCGTCATCGTCGTCGTCGTCGTCTTTGTCTGCTAAGCTGGCTCGTTTAAACTCCGCCTTTTATTTTCTAATTGATTTAAAGTGTGTTAACTTCCGCTGTCGATAATTTCGGTCCAGCCAGCGTGAGAGCAGCGCCGCCTCGCTCTCGCTGGCTCGCTTGCACTCGCTCTCTCGCCAGCGCGGTCGGGTGACAGACGAGCCGTCTCGCTCTGGCGCACGCATCAATCGCTAGCTGAACTTTCGCACCAATAAGCACCAGCGACGGCAATGTTGACGAGTGCCAAAAAAACAAAAAGCGACAAAAAAAAACTCAGCACGTAAGCAGCGCGCAAGTAAACAAAAAAAAAACGCTTGGCTGCCTTTTTACAGCAAATTGTTAATTAATCTTTATGGCAACCGCGCGTTTCGCTTACTTGCCGTCGCTATCTCTTTCGCTCTCTTGCCTATGGCGCTCATGTCTCGCTCTCTGTGTGTCGCTGTTTCGCTCTGCTAGCCGGCAGAGCGTGGGTGTGCAAAGGAATTCGTTGCCTGTCTATGATTGTGTGAATGTGTGTGTGTGTGTGTGAGGCACAGTGGGTGGTTGTGGAGCTGCTTGCCGTTACAATTTTGACACCTCACGCGTTTGGCTTTAACGTTGGCGTTGACGTCGCTGCGCTGCTTGGGTCTGCGCTGCTCTGCTCTGCTCTGCTCTGCTTGCTACGCCTGCAGGATGTTAAGTAAAAAGCATTTTAAAAGTTATTTTATGGCATTTAATGCAGTTTTGGATACAGAAAAACTGTGCGTTTAGATACTTTGACTTGAAGTTTGTACAAGCACACTCACACACACACACACACAGACACATACATATACACGCCATAAGAGCGATGGAGCGTGCAGGCTATCTCACTTTAGCTAACGCGTGAGGATTCAGCACTTTTCTTGCTCTCCCCACGCTGCCTGTGCGTTCGTGTGGGTGTGTGAAAATGGCGTACGTAACGGAAACGCTTTTATACAATTAGATGAGAGAGTACGTGGCAAAGATTATGCATCGCTGGCAGCCACTAGCTGTTATAATGCACGTCAAATACTCAACTTAGAAGACAAATTTACGGGTTTAGACAGAGTCAAAAGAGAGTTTTATATATATTAATGATAAGTTGAATACTGATGTACTGAATGAACAATATATGTGTAGAACATAATATAAGAAAATATAATGATAATAATAATAATAATTGCTAAAAATAATTATAAAATACTTTTGATTTCTTTTAAAATAATATTTTTTAAAATTATTTTTAATCATTTATTTTATGTAAAATAATTTATGAAATATTATTTTAAACGACAGCAAAGGGTTTTTTTTTTAATTTTTAAAATTATTTATTAATGATTTTCGTTCCAAGTCAAAGTATAATTTCAATAATTATACCAAAGCTGTATCCTAGCTTTTTTTTTTAAATTCATTAAAATTTTAAGTGAATAAAAACTTAAGAAACTATACTTTTGGAAGTACTTAAATGCATTTTCAATTTAATATAATTTTATTTTGCATTTAAAAAAGATCTAACATGAAAAAGCAAACACCAAAATATTGACTTTATGAAATAGTAAACTAAATTTAGTACAAAAAATAATAATAATCATGTAAGAACGCTCTATTTGGAGTTGCCAAACTTGAAGATACCCTAAACCTCATCCGATCTGCGTTTTCTATAGGAATAGAATAGGAATTCAATAGGAATTCAATAGGAATTGAACGTGTAGCTATTCATTAAAAAATCAAACTTTTTCACACCAACTGAGCTGAACTTAAAGAATTGCATTATTTAAAAATTAGACAAATCAAAATTGTATAAAGCATACATGAAACTAAATACCAAATTTGGAAACTCCAGCTCTAAAGATGTACGAATTATAATTTGATAACTGCAGTTTTATAACGATTGTGCATGGTTATCAATTATTTGAAACAAACTTGATCTGCGCCTCAACTACAAACGAAATTCAAGTTTTCTATAGGTAATAAAAGGTTCTAATATCGACGCGTCTGTCCCGTCTATACGGACATATGGATGCATGGACGGAGGCACGGGGAGTCCGATACATAGACAAAACTAAGGTGTTGGAAGTAAGTAAATGGGACAGACTAAAATTATTATATTTTCGAAAAAATATAATTTTTCGTTTTATATCTTACGATATACATATAAGGAGATCGCTGCATTCATACGGACGGACGGAAGGACAGACGGACAGGGCTATATCAACTCAGCTCATCAAGCTGACCAAGAATACATATACTTTATGTGATCTGCCACGCCTCCTGCTGCCTGTTACATACATTTTCACAAAATTTTTTAGTCTTAATTCAAATTCTGAATGGGTTCGGGGCTTTATAAGACATATTCATATAATATTTAATTCAGGCAAAGAAAGAAAACTTCTCTGACTTAATAATAATTATGTATTTATATATCTTTCCAAGTTTTGCAGAACTATTTTAGTGCTTTACTTAACTAAAAATTAAATCATTTTAATGTTTTTCAATTCAAAACTTAGTTTTGCACTCTACACATATTTTTTATAGGTAGCCCAACTGGGTTAGCTGGCAATTTGTTGGCGTTTCGTGCGAACTGAGTGAATAATAAAAAATCGATAGCTAAAACACACACACGCAGTGGCTATAAAAAATTGCTTACAAAATCAACAAACAAGCGATGTCCATGCAATGGCCATGCAAAATGACCCATTACCATTAATTAGTTGCGTTTAAAGCGGCAACAACGACAACTAATGAAATGGCCGCAGCCTGATAAAGCGATAAACAAACAACAACAGCAACAACAACGGCAACAGCAACAACAACAACAACGGCAGTGACAATTTAAGTGCAATTAATATTTGTTTTATTTTTTTTAAACTTTTTTTCAACAATTTTTTTCCATTTTTTTGTTCGCTTCTGACTGCAACATGCAACAATGTGGGGGCGGCGGGCCTTGGCAATTGTTTGGCGACTTTTTTGTTGTTATTGTTGCTGGCAAATTGTTTGTTGATTTTTCGCCCAGTTTCAATGCAGTCAGTGAGTGAGTGAGAGGCTTTTGGCATCTGAGATGGACAGGCATCAACCCATCCCCGCCCCCTGCCACGCCTTGACAAATAAATATTATGGCGCTATTATTAAATATAATTTGCTGTCACGCCATGTTGATTATACACGTAATGTTGATTATATTTTAATTAATTTCTCGACTTTAATGCTTTAATAATTTGGTTTGCCAATCTGAAAAGTTCACTTTAAGCACTCAATAATTAAGATTCGATGAGCCAACTGGACAAACTCTTATCACACGTTTATCGTTTAACGCTTACGATTACGAGCGCGATGGCAATCGCCTGGTGTTAAGTGGATTATGCATAGGGATTAGGGCCTTGCCTTGCACTAGACTGCATAATTGGAAACGGAAATATGTTGGTCAACAATTCACTTGGCCGGCCGCTGAAGTGGCCTAGAAAATAACCGAAAATCGAAAGGAACAAACATTGAAACACAGAAAAACAAAACACAAACGAAACCCAAAACCAAACAAACTCGAGGGTCTCAACATGGGCGCGCTATAACGTGTAACTGTAATTAAACGAGTCAGCGATACATGATTTTAACGCCTGTCGCGTAGCCACAGGGAAAAAAAGGACTTGCAACGCAGAAACACCTGAACCTGAAAACCCAACAACAACAACAACAAAGGACCGTTTGGTAACAGGTTCACATTACCCTGGCGCGCTAAGCGGCTTTTAAGGACTCGGCCTTAGAATGGGACTGTTACTGCGATGCGGCGAACACGTTGTTCTGTTTATCTAGTTCGAGGACAATGACGCCACAGAACATGTGCTGCTGCTGCTCCATGTCCTGTTGTGTCATGTCCTGGCCAGTTTTGTTTTCATTGCGGCGCACATAAGTGACCAATTTGATGTGTCATTAAAATTGAACGCAGCCAGGACACCCGCTCGCTGCTGCGACTTCTGCGACTGCTGCTCCTGCTACACATAATTAAATTACACCTGTCCCTGAAGCCCCGCTCGCTGAGTCCTTTGCACAGTAGCAACGGTTAAAAGTTCATTAACGCGCCTGCGCGCCAGCTACGTATGGAAAGCGCTTACCGGAAATGGTCTTCGGTCTGGGTTCGCTCACATTCGCTGGTCTAGTTAAAAAGCGCTACGGAGCTGACCTTCTTCCTGTCTCTCTCTCTTTGTCTGGCCAAGTGTGTGGCTGCATATCAGATAATAATTAGCCAAGGCAACAACAACAACAACAACAACAACAACAAACAACGAACAGAAAACGTTTACAGTAGCCGCCTCGCATGGCCCAAAAGGCGCCCCAGAGCGTACGCTGTTTTTTTTTTCATTGATGAAATATGAAAACTGAAAAAAGTGTGAGAGAGTGTTAAAGGGATAGAGAGAGAGAGAGAGAGAGAGAGAGAGGGAGGGATGGGGAGAGGGGTACGGACTACGAGTAGAAGAGAACGGTTGAACGGCTTAATGAGCGGCAAAAATGCGCTACGTTTGGCCTATTAAAGCGAGCCGCAAGTTCAAGGAGTTAAACCAAGGGCAACAGCCATCAAAATTGAGTCAAGTATAAGTTATGAATGCACTGAGAGAAATTTTTTGGATATTTATTCATTGAATTTTGCTGGAGTGGAAAAGTCTTGCTCTTAAGTTCTCTTCTCTTTTCTTCTATTAAGTAAAAAATTATGATACAAAAGTTGAGTTAACTTTTTACTTTGTCAACAATTATTAATTAGTGATTGATTGATCAAAATTATCTGAGGACAAATAAAAATGTATTTTGGCTTTGATTAATGTGAGTAATGTTTATATATATTTTCATTTTAGTAAAAATACAAACTTCATAAATTTAACTTTGATATACTTCCATATATTTATAATTAGATTTTAATTTTAATAAAAATAATTTAAAAATTTGGGAATTTCAAGAAAAATACTCGAAAATTAACTTCTTATTTTTCTTTGTGTATTTAATAGTTACTAATAATTTCTTAGTTTCTTATAATTTCTAATAATTTATTAGTTTAATAGTTTCTAAATAGCTGCCTAGTATATTTTTCTCAGTGTAGACTCAAATTAACTAATCTCTAGCCCATACTCAAGTAGATCCGAATGTATTCTAATATTATATCCATATCTGTTTTCAATTAAACTCAGATCTACTTATGTTGTATCTATTTCTATTTTATTCTTTTTTTATTTTTGGGCAGATTTGTTTATATGTCTGATTTATATATATTATATGATACAGCAAAGCAATCAAGTAATTTATATATATAAATATATATATATATATATTTTTTTTTTTTTATTTATTTTTTTTTAAACACCTAAGCTTAGCTTAAATGACAGAAAAGCTAAAGATTTTGAGGAGAAATTTTCTGTACAAATTCATGATGAATACGTAGATTTGGAATATTTAAGATTTCAGATATCTACCTAAATTTGAGAAAAAAAAATTTTTCAAAATGTGAAGATTTATGTTTTGGCTAAAAAAACATATAGATATCATTGCAAAGCTGTGAAAATTTGGTTATGAAAGTCCAACTAGAATCACCAATAAATTTCACATAGTAAAGCCCATAGGAATCAGAACGCATGCTATATATGTGTGTATGTGTGCGTGTGTATGTATGTATGAGTGAGTGTGTGTAAGTGTTAATATATATATATGTGTGTGTGTGGTCTTACTTAATATGTATGTATAAAAGTAACGTAAAATGATTGAATTAGAAGCACTGAGGGTGAGGGTTCGACTAGGAGATACCTTTACCCTTACTTATTAAAATTAAATTTGTCATTCTAAAAACTAAATAAATATACAAAACATATCTTAAAAATCTACGAATTTCTATGAGGGAAATCCCCAAGTATTTAATATTTATTTATATCTTTTATTTTTTTATACCATTAAATATTAACTTTATCTTTAACTTTAAAGAAATTGCTTTTATGTTTTATTGTTAAAGAATTCACAGTTTTTAAAAACTTAATTAATTATGAATACATTTTTTGTTCCTCCGCTCAGCATCCGGCTAGTTGCTCATATCTATATATATATAGACTTATATAAATATATATATATATATATATATATATATATATATATATACAGCAAAGTGTACGGGAAATACGTTACGCTTTAAAATTGATATGGCTTCATTCGATTCGATTTGATTTCGTTTTATGGCCTGGACTGGATGTGGCTTTCAATTTAAAACCAATCTGGAGGCCCAGACCTAAACGCCGATCATTAAAGGATCATTAGTGCTCATAATCTGATTATAATGCGCTCAGTTTGAGTCTGTTTTAGTTTGTTGTTTCTGCTCTTGTTGTTGTTTGGCTCTGTTAATTTTTCTCGTTTTATTTTGGTTTTATTTAGTTTAGTTTTCGTTTTATTAACAACTTTTACCTGATTTTCGGGTATTCGGATGCTGCAAACAAAAGCCAAAGATTTTTATGACTTGGACGCCAATTAATGAAGCACATCCCGTTGGCCACTCGGATCGCGTGTCAGCGACAAATCTTTAAGCTGTAGCTATACATATACTTATATATACATATATATCTCTGTATCTCTAAATATCTGTCTATCTGTGTATCTCAGAGTGTGTGAGCTGGGAGAGCTTGAGAGCTCAGGGACTGACCCCTGCATGGGAATGTGTGGTTTGTCGGTGTTGAGTTAATGTGCCGGAAATAGAATTATGAATACGTTGGCGTGCGTAATTTATGCCGTTCAAAATGGCTCGGCTCGGCTAATTGGTGGCGGCGATTGCCGCATTGCCGGATCACTGGATCGCTGGATCGCTGGATCGCCAAGGCTTTTAGATTTATCTATGGCCTAGCACTAAATAAACTGCGAGCCACCTCGCTGAATCCTGTTGCTGCTGGCCCGTTTGCCCGTTTGCTGAGACGGGCGTTATAATTTACACTTGAGCTAAAATATTGATACTCGAAAAGCAATTTAGATAAGCCGATGCGACGGGCCCAGACGCACACTGGAAATTCCGCTTCACACCTACAGTCCACAGACGGTCGATAGGTGTGAAAGGTGTGCGTGTGTGCATGTGTGTGTGTGTGTGTGCCTGGCTAAGTGCGTGGCAGGACGCACTGAGCCTCTGACGCAGCCTGAGGCAGCTGTCACCGAGCCAAGTCTGCGCAAAAACCAAAAAAAAAAGGAAAAAAAAAATAAAATAAACTGAGAAGAAAATAAACAAAACCAACAACAAGCCTCGTCTCGTTTTAGCCTTGTTAGAGGAACTCAAGTGCTACCAGCTGTCAACAAATGCTAAGCTGGCGTCGCTGCCACGCCCTCAACGCCCAGCACGCCCAGCACTCGTTCACTGTGGCATTAATGAGTGCGATAACATCAAAAGGCTAGACATGATTTGTCAGACCCATGCGCGGGTCAAAGGGCAGCAGCAGCAGCAGCAGCAGCCGTCAAGTGCAGCAGCTCTCTCTCCCACCCGAAAGGAAGTGCCCGAAATTCCGAATGTGTAGCGTATAATTAACGTTCATTTATTTTCAAATTAACATTCGATCAATGTGCAGCAACGCATTGCAATGAACTCGAGTGGCAATCGGGAGCAGCAGCAGCAGCAGCAGCAGCAGGAGGAGGCAACAGCGACGGCAACGGCGACGGCGACGGAGGAGTAGACGATAATCGTTAACAAGCGATGGCTAGCTTCTAATTTGCAGCCGTCTATTTAACGCCGTTTTCACCTGATGTTCTCATGCAATTAGCCAACACCAACTAGCCGCAGCCACAGCCACAGCCACAACGACACTCAAATGTGGCAATGTGGCAGACTGTACAAGTTGCTGTCGCAGAGCCGCCCTCAAGGTCTAGACTATATACTATGTTCACATATCATTTTAGACATTAATTCTCTATTCTTTTCTCATACTTGCAATATTTGCATGGAAATTATATTTTATGTAGATTAAATGTATAGATAATGAAAATTTAAAGCCTGTTAAATGCTAAACGAAATAGTTTTATACAAGGAAATTTCCTCACTTGCAGCTGGAAATAAATGAAGCAAATAGAGCTGATGCACTGAGCACTATCTCTTAATCATTAATCAACCAATTTATTAGTCAATCAATCAATCAATAAGTTAGTTAGTCAGTAAGTTATTCGGCTAGTGGATCAATCAATGAGATATTCAATCTACAGTCAATGAGTCAATCAATCATTAAGTTATTCAGTCAATGGATCAGACAGTGAATCAACAAATTCTTTATTTAGACATTCAGCCAGTCAATCTATCTAGTTAGTCAGTCAATAAGTTCTTCAATCACACAGTCAATCAGTAGATCAATCAGTCAAGCATTCACATCTTTCAATCACTAGATCATTCTGTTACTAAGTCAATCAAGCACAAGTCAGTAAATTATTCATTCAATCAGTTAATCGTCCATTGTCATTATGTTATTTAATCACTCAAACAATCAATTTAGCATTTGGTCAGTCAATCAATCAATCAGACAAGTAGTTAGCTAATCAATCAGTTAGTCAATCAAAAACTTCGTCAATTACTTAGTAAGTAAGTGTATGAATCAAACAGTCAATCAATCATTTGATTGTTCAGTCAGTGGATTAAACAATCAATTCAGTCAACCAATCAATTCGTCAGTTGGTCAGTCAGTCAACTTGTCCATCAGTGGCTGAAACAATCAGTCAGTCAATCAAACACTTCGTCAATCACTTAGTAAGTGTATGAATCAATCAAACAGTCAATCAATTATTAGATTATTCAGTCAGTGGATTAGACAACTAATGCCTCTAATCCAATCAATCAATCAATTCGTCAATTGGTCAGTCAGTCAACTTGTCCATCAGTGGCTGAAACAATCAGTCAGTCAATCAAACACTTCGTCAATCACTCAGTAAGTAAGTGTATGAATCAGTCAATAAATCATTTGATTATTCAGTCAGTGGATTAGACAATCAATCCAATCACTCAATCAATTCGTCAGTTGGTCAGTCAGTCAATCAGTCAGTCAGTCAACCTGTCCATCAGTAGCTGAAAAAGTCAGTCAATTAATCAACTGATTAAATGATGGACTGATTGATCAGCTTACTGACTGGCTTACTCTCTAATGTATTGATTGATTGACTTACAAACTAGCTGAATCTTCGTCAGCTATTCAATCGTCAGCAATGAATCATTCAATCAGCTATCTGATCAGTTGTCAGTAAGTCAATCATCAAATTAGTCATTGAATTTAGCTGTCCCAATATATATCCGAGCTTGTAAGAGATTAAAATTGAACCAAAAGAATATCCTTAATTAAATAATTTAGCCATAGGTAAAATGGAAAATGAGATAATACTAAATTTCGTGAGGAGATTCATGTTTTCTCTTACAGATACAGCCATATTAGTTCAAATACATATATCCTGCTTCAGCCAGATCTTTCTTAAGAGTTTTTTTTAGCGCCAACGCTTAGCTAATGGTTAGCTAGTTGTAGATAGTGAATTGGCTGGCAGTTGAGTTAACTTTTAAGTGGCACTTTCCATCCAGCTCCCATTCTTAATGCCTCTCCCTCTCCTCCCACTTCGGCCGGCAATTGACTAATGACAAAGTTGTTGTGTGTCCTGTGAACATGAGCCGGACAAAAAAAAAAAAGAAACCCCGAGTCGGACACCACCCCGAAAAACTTGACCGTGCTTAAAAACAAAGTTGCGACATTTTCAGACTCATTTCTGCCCCTGGTACAGTGTGTGTAGTGGGGTATGATAGTGCTTTAGAGTAGATATGTAACAGGCCAAAGGATTGAGGAAGGTGTTTAGCTTAGGCAACTCCACAGATCTTAAGACTTCAAATATGGGTTGTTTATAGGAGAAAGTTAAGCAAGGAACTAACTAAGAGACCTTTCATTACAATGGAAGGATCAATCAGTATAACTTTCAGCTACTACAGGGTATCTGCTAGCCAGGCAGATCTGCTGCTGTTGCTGTTGTGCATTTCACGGAGGGCAACAACAACAACAGCAAAAAAGTGGCGCTAAAGAAAGAAGGAATGAAAAAAAATGCAAAATGTTTTTAATGTGAACACTTTTAACACTAATGGTGCCGGAATATTTAATTTGTTGGCTCAAGGGCGTAAGGGGCGGGCAGTGGGGCGGGGGAACAGTGGGGCTGGGCTAAATAGAAGCGTTGAAAAGTAACGGGCCGAAAGCACATTAAGAGGAAGAGCAACAGCAACAGGAGTGACGCGGCAGGTGGATGAAAGAACCAACCCTGGCGAAAGTATACCACAAAACATGTCAAATGTGAAAGCCCACCGCACAGGCCACTCCCCCGCTGCCAGAGCGTGCACCACACCGCCCGAACCACCCGCCACGCAGTTGGCTGTTTGGCAGCCAGCTTTTGAGCCAGAGATGTTGGCGTAAATTTGTTAATTTGGCACCGCTGACAACCGGAGCCAAGCAGAAGAGAGAGGCGAGCGAGCAACGGCCAAGCAGCCAACCACCCAACCACCCAGCCATGTGCCAGCAACAGGCAATAGCTGTAGTTGTGGGTGGCTGTTGAGGTGGGTAAGCAAAGCATTGAGGGGTTTGCCAGGTTTGGGTTGTTTTTCAGCAAACATTTTATTTATTTTTGTTGTTGTTGTTGCTGCTGTTGTTGTTGTTGTAGTTGTTGTTGTTGTTGTGCGCGTTGGTGTTGCGAGTTAAAATTGTTTTAATGCTGGGGCAAATTTATGCAAATTGCGCTCTTTTTGCATATTTAAAAAGCGAATACACGAGCACTTTACCAAAGTAATTTGTTACATAATGGAGCCAGCTCCAGTTGCAGTTGCCACACACACACACACATACACATACGCCCTGAGATGCTGCCTGGAGGAGAGAGACAACGCGGACAGGAAGTGAGCCGAGCGCCATGTTGGAAAAGTTTAATTTGGCATAAGTGCGCGCCATTTTGCAGCGTTTTCTGAACTTTTTAATGGAACCTACAAAAGCTGTCAACACAAAAAAAAAGAAAATAAGAAAGGAAAAATGAAAAGCGAAAAGAAAAACAAGCAGAGAAAGACCGTAACGGCCAGCTACAGTAGAATCAGAATGAGCAGCAGGAGGTGGGCGTTGCGTTGCGTTGCGTTGCGCTGTGCTGCGGGCATGTCACAAAATTATGCAAATGCCGTTTGGCTGTTAAAATATGTTAATGCCGCACTCTCTGTGCTCTCCTCTGCACATTTGCACAGTGCTCGGTTGCCTTTGATGCTTTCAGCATTTTAACAAATGAGAGCAAGGACACTTAACGTGTCACATGTGCCATCGAGGAGTCATGTCTGCAGCCTGCACAACACACACAATTTGTAGCTTGAGACGAGCTCAGCTTGGAGCAAACACACACACACATACACACACACACACACTTCGTATGAGTATCATAGGGTCTATGCCAGTCTGGTCAAGAGCGCTGACAGCTCCTAACTCCTAGCACCACCTACCGAGACAGTTGCGCCTTCAGGACAGTCTCGGACAGATCCAACGCTCGTACTCATCGGACTGCTGCTCATTAGGCATCTGAGGTCATCGAAGCTGCAGAGAGACCTACAGCACGAGGCAGAGGCATATGGAACATAGACTGAGCTTATGACGGAATAGCACGAGGAAAGGACGCTGGACACACACGTTCATTCCGATACTGGATATATGTATAAATCGAAAGTTTGGCGAGACAAATTACTATCTAATGCAGATACTTTCTGCCCATGGATGCTGTCGGAGCTGAATGAACCGATTAGGCCAAGACGCAACAGACAAGTGTTGCTGTTGTGGAAGGGAATGTGTGGAAGACGCTAAACATATCGTATTCGAAATAGGACGATTCTTGGAGTAGAGTCGTCTCTCTGGAGCATGCAGTGAACCTTTCCATCAGAATGGATAACCTGGTGTCCATGCTTGAATGTCGTATTCGAATATGCACAATTCTTGAAGTAGAGGCGAGCTCTGGAGGAAGCAATGGGCCACTTTATCAGAACGGATAACCTAGCGTCCAGCATGCTTGAATGTAGTATTCGAATATGGAAGATTCTTGGAGTAGTGGCGAGGTCTGGAGGAAACAGTGGCACCAGCATCCTCAAAACGGATAACCTGGATTTGACATTTAATAAGCAACTTCAAGGCAACAATCAGGGCTTAGCTTGGCAGTATCAATTGGAGCAGAAGATGAGCAAGCATCGCATATCACTCTTAACAAATATGCCTAAAGTTATGTAAAAAATAAATTAATATAAAAAGTAAAAATTTTAAAAAATATATAAACTTGTAAAAGAGGAAAAAATTTATTTATGAACTGTGAGTTTCATATATTTATGCTCTATTATGGATATATCTGAGGTAGATGAGTTGAGAGATATATGTTAGATATTCATCCAAGGAAGTATCAATTTCTATCCTTAGCTAAAGGTACAGAGCCCAAGCCATGTACGTCTTGATTGATTGAAAACCTTTTTCACTCGGAGTTCCTAGTAAAGTTCTCCTAAAGTTCTCTCTTCAAACTTTAATCCCCATATTTGATATCTCTCATATAAACAAGTCTCTTAACAACAAAAAATAAACAAATTATATACAAATTTATATAAGCGATATCATATATTGATATAAAGAAAAGAAATATAAATTCTTTATTTATTTATTGTACTATTTCCCTTCAAAATTTGTAACATTCATACAAAGCTTGTGGAATAAAGTCATTTAATTGCTTTTTCAACTAAGATATTTCATAATTTTATAGTTATGGCTTGCTTATGTATTTCACAATATTTTGATTAACAATGGAAAAATCTGGAATAAAAACCTCAAATTAGAATATAAAATCTCAAAAATTCAAATCTTACCAGATTTCATTCCCAAATAAATGATTGAAAGTAAACAATTCACAGACTAAAGGCATTCGCTTTCGTCTTGGCAAAAGTGCGTAGTTAAATATTAATTTTAATTAAGCGCAACTAGCGCAAAGCAGAAGAGATAGACAGAGAGAAACCCCCGCTTGAACATAACAACTAATACAACATAAATTACCAACAACTTTTTTTGTTGGCCATAGTCAAAATTCAAAACTTTCGAAAACATCAGCGCAGAGCGAGGCGGACGGAGATTGGGTAAATTGATGGATAGATGAATGGTTGCTTTGCTTGCTGGATAGAGCGGGGGGGACATGGGGGCATGGGTTGCTGTTGTTGGATATGGACACAGCAATAAATCGCCACGCCCCAAAAAAAAAGCGAAAACAAAGACATCATGGAAAATAATAAAGTGAGCGAAAGAGAAAGATAGTGGGAGAGAGACAGAGAAGGGGGAAACAAGGGGGCATGGGGGCTAGACAAACCCAATGCCAATGGCATTAAAAGCGACGGGCAACAAAACTTGTCAACCTCTAACGATAATTGAGTCATAAACTTTATCTAATGACAATTTATGCCATTGAAAACAAAACAGAGAAACGAGCTGAAAGCGCACTCGACACCGGAAAGATCGAGATAGACAGATGTATGTGTGTGCCGGACCTATATATATAGCTAGAGACACTCACAGCTACAGATACATGCATAAATTTCATTCTTGCGGCTTTAAATCATAATTTCAAAATGCATAACAATAAAAGTAATAAAAATGATCTCATTAGCAATGCTGCCATTACTTACAGCGAACCGAAACAGTTGTTGCCGTTAGTAGTCGTCGTTGGCATTGCCAAGACCATGTCCAAGCCCCTAGGGCCAGGCTACGTGCACTGCGACTCTCGGCCGACATAATTTGTCTGCGTCAATTACAGAAACCGCAACGCATTTGAACTCAGCTTCACTCAACTCTGGCAAGCGTAAATAGAGAGAGCGAGAGAGAGGAAGAGAGAGAGGGAGAGAGCAAGAGCAAGAGCGCTAGAAAACCCACACTAATTAACTTAAATTTCAATTAAAATGTCTTTTGTTATGTGATTTTTATGTGGCCCGGTCGCCCATTAGTTCATAGCCGTGGCGAACCGGAAACTTTTGTCACCCAAAAAATGCTAATGAATGCGCTAGTCCGATCGTCCGATCGTCCGATGGTCCGCTAGTCCGCTGTACCGTCGCTGCCCGTAGATGGAGCTCGTTATATTCATTTCATTTCATTTGGCCTACTGCAGTGCGTCTCGTGTTTATTTGTTAATTTTTGGTTTTTGTTTTCTGTTTTGTGCTTTTCCCTCTCTCTCTCTCTCTCTCTCACTCTCTCGCTTTGAAAATTTCTTCATTAGCACATAAATTAAGTTTAATTACATTTTAGTTGGCTTTATTAAAAATCATGTGGCCCAACGACAAACCACAACAACTTACAATGCAAATAAATAATACAACAAAAAAGAAAAAAAAAGTAGCTGTCGCAATTGAGTGCAAAATGGCGTCAACAACGGAAATGCGCCATGAAAGCTGACATTTTGAAGTTGCGACCGCAGCGGGGCAGGGAAATGCTCCAACTACTGTCATGAATTATACAATTAACATAGGGTATCTGCATATAAATACATATTTTGGGCTTGTTAACTATTACTATTAATCTCTTATGATATTAACAACAAAAAACAGGTCAATTACTTGTATTCTGTATCAATCGGGTTTTTGAAGCTATTAGTTGAATGAAGCTATTAGCGTGAGACTATATTCTATATATTCTATATTATGTTTAACTTCTCGATAGCATCTAGATGTAGATATTTAGTAAGATTTCTCATTTGTTCATAAATTTTCTTCTTTTTTCTTCTCTTTTATTTTAAATTTTAATGAAATATTCACTGGTTAACGTCCTACTACCTTATAGGCAATTTAATCTAAACATAATTCAATTACATATATATATCTTCTTAGAGCTATAGAACATAAATAAATAGGATACATATTTTAGGGTAAGAAAGAGATTTTAGGGTGTAATAAGTACAGGTTAAGCTTATAAGATAATTAGTATATGTATTTTAGGTCAAGACACTATCCAGCAAGTCTTGAGGGTGTTAGCGTCTAAGTCTTCTCCTGGTACAAGTGAGAGGGCTAGCAGAGCTTGGAGCTGCAGTATCTAGTCGCCTGGCCAGGCTATTTGGTTGGGAATTTAAACTCTCTAGTTAATTTTTGGACACCTCCTGGATTTTATCTACATTTTTGGAACCTTAAGCTCTCGCTCTATATCCCTGGTTCATGAATCTTCTGACTTCTAAATAAGCTTCATAGAAATTTCAAATCATAATAGAACAAAGAAATATATTTTCAATATTAATATCTTTATTGGATCGAAATTTTTTATGATTAAATAAATAATTAAATGATTAAATGATTAAAAACAAAATTTGAATTCAAATATTAATTTTAGTTAAAAAACACTTATTTTAATTTATTTTAATAATTTAAACAAAATTCCTTAGTAAAAGTTCAAATAACTCGTGGTTATCAATCCACAAATGAAAGCTAAGTAATCCGTCCCATTTACTTATTTCATTGACAAAACTCAATGTTAGTGTCTAAAAATAATTATAACCAAAAAGCCTTGCGGTACTTTTTCGCAAATATTTGCTTAGCGCTCGAGAATACGACAAACGAAATATAGAAGTAAGATTTAAAACGATAAGTTGAATTTTGTGGAAAATATAATGTGCTTAGTGTTTGTCCCATTTACTTACTTCGAGCACCTTACGGCTGGCGCCCACAGAGCGCAATATGGAATACTAATTTTCACAATCCTGACCATTAACTTTTTTTGAAGACATTTAGACCAATAGCTACGCCAGCCCATAAGGCACACCAAACAATAATTTTCTGTGGTGTTTCGACAAAAGGACTATCCTCAAAATCAAGTTCGAAAATTCAGTTTCTTTACGTATTATTTAACCGAAAATGGCGATCCGCTAAAGATAGAAAAATTTGGAATAAAAATTCGATATCAATATCAATTTGAACAATGTGCAAATAACTCAATGTTGCCAAGTCAAAGTTGTAAAACTCTAAAAAACACATTCTTTATATTCCAAACATTTGCTTCAAACAATTTGATAATGTTTCATACTTTTTTCAAGTTTATAAAACCAAACCCATACTAATATCAAAACTATATATCGAGTTCAAGTTTGCTACGCTGATGGCATAAGAAATGCATTTAGTTGCAGCTAACTAAGTCAGTGCATAAATATAACTTTGACCAAAAGCCTGCTAAGTAGCCATAAAATATGATCTAATGCACATTGTCCATTGGCTATGGCTAGACAAGGCTTACTTCGAGTCGGTCGTGGAGCTGTTAATGGAGCATAATGATGTGGCCAATTTATAGATGCTTCAGTTGAAGTGAACATGGGAAAATGCAGCGAGGCGACAGCTGTTTAATTGGATATGAAACCGTTCGTGGCCCTGTGACATTCATTGCGCAATGGCTAATGCACCTGTAAACCCTTTTCCAATTATGCCCCCTGCTCCCGGCTACCTAAGCCCAGACCTTGCCCATGCCCATTCCATCAATTCATTAAGCACATACCATTAGGCTGGGCAGGCTGAGCGGGCTGGGCCAATCGATTGTCAAATGTTCGGGGCAAGAAAACCAAAACATGGGAAAGAAAAACAATTATATTTATTTATTTTTATCGTTGCGTATTTATCTTAATTACTTTTCCTCCTCACTGTGAGTGGCTGTTGCTGGGCACGTCCTTACCGGGCTCCAGCCCGCTGCCTCCTGCCCCTGCCCCCTGCCCATCCAACTGCTGCCGTGCTATACAATTCAATTTGGGCCGTCGGACAGCTGGAAAACGACAAACGACAAGCGACAAGCGACAACAACATACAAAAACAAAGACGACAACAACAAAACAATTCAATCAACTCGAACGCTCGTTGTTGTTGTTGCCATTGCTGTTGCTGTTGCGGCCGTGTTATCACCTATTGATATCCTTTTTAATGATACGAGCGCGCTGGCCAAACCTTTTTCAAGCGCTTCAACAATTAGAGAAGCCTGTCCAAGCCGATTGACTGACTGTTAGCCTCATCATCGCGTCGCTTTGCCTCGTATCAATTTACTTTGGGGCGTTGGCGGTAATGGAGAAGGCAGTGCGGCGACAGCGGGCGCGGGCGCGCCAGGGGCAGGACAAATATGTCATCAAAAATGTGAACGAGATGAACAGAGTGCGAGAGAGAGAGAGAGAGAGAGAGAGGGCAAGCAACATGGTGTCGTTTTGATTCACCGCAAAACAAAATAGTTCATCAATCATGCACACTTGACCGGACCAAACCGAACCGGACCGGACCGGGCCGAATGCTCACGGCACAGTGGGTCACAAAAATGTTGGCAGTCAAAGAAAATTATTAGATGTGAAGACTAGAGAATAGATGTACTTAAATGTGAATAAATATAGAAATATATATACTAAATTTTTTTTATTTAAATCTAAATTATTTTGTTTTTCAGGTGTGCGAACTTTAATGGCACTCAGTGTAGCACAAAAAGTTGCAATTGAGTTGTTTGATAGCTTTTTATGCATAAGTATTAAAAATTTAAGTATAAAAACTAAAAATAATCGACAACTTATCGATAACAGCAAACAAAATGATCGATTAATCGGTTTAATATGAAAACTTACTTCCTTCCTTTAGCTTAGGCTCAGTTTCTCAAATGTTTTCCAAGTCTTAAATGATCTATCACTAGATGATATCTTCCAGCTCATGTTAAAGGATCTGGAATTGAAACGTTTCATCTTGTTAACTTCATTAGCCTTCACATGTTATCGGCATTGAAATGTCTTTGTTCCATAGTTCCGAGCCTGATTGTATATCGATACTCAGGTTTCGGTGTACCTTTTTTTTCTTAACGTTAGCATTACTTTGGCTACTTCTTAGCTGCTCTCGACTGACCCCTCGCCCACACACTCGTTGCCTGCTTAGAGCCACATTAGAGAGCAAATGTCGCATCCTTTAAGTGAATTGATGGCCGGCCGTGTGACAAACGATCATCAATCACACTGAGCTGGCCAAGTTTTGGGCTTGGGCTTGGTACCCTGTCGAGTTTTGAGACGGTCGTATAAATATATATATAACATAAAAGGGGGCATAAAGTCACGCCCCTCCACGTATCGAATGCGGCGACTTTCGCACGCCCAACGACAGACGCTAGTGGCCAAGTGGCCAAGTGACCAAGTGAATGGCATGCGATGAGGTTGGACCACCACCACTGTGAGAAGCGAGCGAGCTTTGCGTATTAAATGCAAATTGGCAAACGTTCAAAATGTAATCAATGCGGAGATGCGTACAATGTAACTGAGACCGCTGGCCAACCGATGGAGCACTGTGTGGGGGTGCAGCCAGTATGTGGAGCGGCAAGGCACTGGCAAGGCTTTTTGACCAAGTTAAGTGCCCATTAATGCGTAACACGGAGATTGGCTTCAAAAGCCATGTACCGAGTGCCTTAAATTGTTATTAAATTACCAGAGCCACGACCAAAGCGCGAAGCCCAACAGCGAGAGCCAAGTGCGTTCACATCGGGCAAATGTGAATGGGAATGGAAATTGCCAATAAGAAAAGGGGTATATAGATATAGATATATACAAGACTTAACTAATATGCCTATTGAATAACATCATCTAATCAAATAGTTGGGCATATCTGAAAGGACAACTCGCCTCTGTGACAAACTGAATATCAAAGGAAAGGACATGAGAAACAGTGCAAATACTATTATATATATCATGATATAATATATATATGACAAACTGAATATCAAAGGAAAGGACATGAGGAGCAGAGCAAATAATATGTATATATCATGATATAAAGGATCATAATTACCTTCAATCAAAATTCATTCATTTAGGGCATGCGATCGACGCTAACTGACGCTGGCACGCAGACCACACGGGTGGCCTGAGAGCCTTTTAATGTATTTCAATATAAATATTGTTTAGCGCTCTATTGTTGTTTGGCTTTCGCTTTAAAATGCGATGATTTTGCATATTAGCCGAGCCGAGCCGAGCCGAGTTTGAGTTTGAGTTTGACTAGCGAGTGGCAGCCGTGAAGTTCATTCAACTGTTCAACGGCCCAAAATGTTTGGCCGCGGGCGATGCGTCGCACGGACGGACGGACGGATTGAGCCGCCGCTGCTGCTGCTGCTGCTGCAGCACAGTAGCCAAAGTGGAACAGCGTCGGATGGAAAATCGAAATCCAAATTATTGACACTTGAAGTGAGACGAAAGAAAGGCATTACAAAAGCCAGAGGGCAGGGCAGTAGCAGAGGCACAGCATCTAAAGAGAGAGAGAGGAGGAGGAGAGCCTGCACGCTCAGCTGCTTCTCTTCAACTCTTCTTTTTTTTGCTGTGGCCAAGCTACCGAAAATTGTTCATTAATGAAACTTAATTGATTTCATTCATTAATCATTAAGCAGCGCCCATAGACGAGAGCAGCAGCAGCAGCGTCGCATCGTGTGCGTGTTAGACACTTCCGCTCTCAGCTCGCAAAGGGGTTACGAGATGACGCAGCTTACGCGACGATGCATATACATACACGTCTGTATATGGATTATCATATTTTGATACTATGTACACTGAGAGAAATCAGTTTGAAGCAGCTATTGTAATCTAATATGTTAAGGTTACAAAAAGAGACGAGACAAGATATGAATCAATTGCAGTCTATTTATGTTTATATAAATAAATAAATTATTTGCTGCAATGATATAGATTCCAATTTTATTTTATTTTCAGAAGCATAAAGTAAAGTTTAATAGAAAAAAATTGTAGAACTATAGCTCGAATTGTATAGAAAATATTTAACGAAGAAGGCGAGGGCGAGGGCGCTTTACTGATGAGGCGCAGTGTATAAGTATAAGTTTATGTATATATATATATATATATATATATATATATATATATATATATATTTCGTTGCGATATTATATTATTGATTATTATTATTAGCTTTGCTAAAATTTCTAATAAAGAATTCCCGGATTTTTAGACACAATACTTTTATAGAAATTACTCTTTTAGCGAACGTTCTGTATTGTATCACAGACACAGACTAAAAGCCCTTCTTTCAGCCTCCTTCTGTCATAGACTCTATTTCTAGTCGTTTATCGAAGTCATAGCAACTCTATGTCTAGGACCTAAGTTGCCCTCAACAACTGCTATGACTGTCACTCTCACAGTGACAATTAATAACACAGATTAGAGATACGTTATACTTAAATTCCAACTCAATCGGATAATACAAGCTGTCAGAGTTCCTCTCCAACACTATTGAAACAGTAGGAGGCAATTACAGCATAACAGCTAGCTATAGTGCCACAATATCATACCGATACGATATATATATCTGTATATATATATGAATTTATATATACATATATATTTTTTTTAAATTGAATCCATTCTCATTGTCTTCTTTCATTTACTTGATCTTTAAACATAGCATTTTTGTAATACTTAACATTTTCACAGTGTAGTCTCAATGAGATTTTCAATAATAACTTTCACTCACACATACATACTCATACATGCACACCACACACACACACACAAGACACTGCAGCTAGGATGCTCAAGTTACATGCATAAACAATCGTAAACTAAACTTTACTATATATCATCTTCCTAAACAATAAACATTATTTATGCCATAAAATCATAAGTTTAGAAGACGAAAGAGTTAGCACCACAGTTGAGATACACTAATAAATGCATTTAGGCATTCGAAGTGTGAGCTATTCAAAAAATCTTAAATTCGGTTTGGAAAATGATTTTATTTAATTGATTTATATTTACTATGGTATAATTAATCAAAAATTCAGAATCAATTCACTTAGGCTCGATGATCACCTTTTGCCTTGACTATGGCCAGGCGATCAAGAGAGATGGGCTCGCAAGCTGGTCGAATGTGACTTGCCGATATTTTGGCCCACTCACGGACAATAACTTTCTTCAGCGTCTCAAGGCTGGTATGTTTTTTTACTATATACATATATATAAGTGACTATATATATATATATTAATTAAGTTCTTATATATTATTTTATATTATTTAAATAAATTTTTTAATTTTTTTAAATATTTTTTTATGTTGTTTTAATATTTATATCAATAAAAATTTATATTGAATTATCTAATGAAATAATTATAAATAAATTATTTAAATGAGAAAAGAAAAAATGTTTAAAAATTTTATATGTATAATAAAATATCCTAGTTAAGATACAGAAGTTTATATTTTTTTTAATTTTTTATATATCTTTAGATATCTTACTTGATATACAAAAGCATATATATGTTAAGATTATATATGATGATATATATAAATGCATGTGTAGAGGTATCTATTATATAAATAAATTTTTTGTTTAATATTTGTTTATTTTTTATGTTCTTTTAAATAATTTATATTGAATTATCTAATGAAAAATTTCTGTATAAATTAGTTAAATGAAATAAGAAATATTTTGTTTTTAATTTTATATATATATTAAAATAACTTAATTGAGATACAAAATTATATATTGTATATGCTAAAATTATATATGATATTATATATAAATGCATATATGTACAGAAAAATTTTATTGCAATAATGTAAAAATACTCAATTATATATTCCATGCCAAATTGCCTTACACAAGTCTTAGAGGCAAACAGAAAGCATATTAATTTTTAAAATTAGATAAAAGTTTGAACTTAATACGAAATGTTTAGAACTATAATAAATGCACATAAACTAATTTCCTAAGAATGGAATACATTTGTTAAATAATAATTCTGTTGTTAATAAGCATTAAAGGTACTGTAAGCCAATCATTAGCTACTGGATCTAGAGCTATAAGTAAGCAATATACTTGGCTAGAATCGTTTGGTTTAAAACAAGTTTAAAAAAAAATGTTAATGCACTTATACTTATTGCACTAAGGTATAAGAAAAATCTTATCAAAATAAACTACTTATAAAACTTGTCAATAAAACGTAATCCACTCGAAATTCAAAATTCAGTTCTTTTCTAAATATTTTACAAAAACAAAAAAACAATTTTTAATTAATTTAAAACATTTAAAAATATATATCATTTATATATAATTTAAGTATAAAAAACTAAATAATAGTAATTAATTCTAATTTATATTTTCTTATATTTAGTAGGGGCAACAAATCAGATCAGGTAGTTGGCATGCCCATGCTATCCGAAAGGGAAAACTCAATAATTTTGATTTAAAATGTGCGCAGGCGCTGCTCAAAGCGAACCGCAGCCAGAATAAGAGAAAAAACAAAAAAAAAAACAAAAAACGACTCCACATGGCATATGGGCAATGTGACAAATTTATGAGACGGCGATCCCCAGAAATCACTTGGCCTGTGTTGTGACAATGAACGCATTTTGGGCCACAAACGGGTCTATTGAAAAGCCCGCACGAATGCTGGGAGCAGAGGCGAGAGAGAGGGAGGGAGAGAGGGAGAGAGGGAGGGAGAGGAGCATCATATGGAGCTTGCATGAGGAAGACGCATTGGAGTTCAGTTTTTGGGGCTGCGACTCCAACAGCGAGTGCGGCTTCGGGGCCCTTTGTTGAAGTGTGTTTTGTGTTTTGGGTGTTAAATTTATGTTTGGCTTTTAGCTAAATTCAAATTCTATCGCTCAATTATGTTGAGATAAAAGGAAATTGCTGCGACATTAACACTTTCTTAATCTGATGTTCTGAATTTATATGCGGCCGAGGAATTTAAGGCGGCGTCTCCAACAATCCATCCCAGCCAGAGGCCAGAGGCCGAGCCGCATTAATGCCACGCGCATCAGGCCAGGCCAGGGCAACAGATCTTAAAGGGTTCCCAACCAGAACAGAACAGAACAGAACATAACCGAACCGAACCGAACTGAACTGAGTCGATTTGGAGCGAAGACCTCAAACGAAAACGAGCCCAAAACCGTGCGCTGTTTATTTTAAAATTTATTACCAAAATTATCGACTAAACGATGCAAGCAAAAACAATCGATAAAAGTGAATTCTTTTAGCCGTGCCGTGGCTCTCGGGGCGACTCTTGGTGAGGATGCGCTGCATTGGCCCAGGTGGATGGTGGATGGTGGATGGGGGCTGGCCCGTTGCCAGTTTAAAAGCCATTGCATTAAACGTCAAGAAAAACCTTTTAATTTGCTTGTAACAAAAATTTGTTATCTCCTAAACTGTGCCATAAAAAACGAGAACGCAAACGAGATGCGGACCCAGCGCCGAGCCGAAGCCAAACTCCGGCCCGAACCCAGATCCATTTTAATATATCACAGGCAATGGCTATGCAGGCACTGTATATTGGGAATGGGAAATTGGAATCAGAATGAGTGTGTGCTGGTGTGTGTGTGTGTGAGTGTGTGTGTGTGTGTGAGTGAGTACCAAGGAGAAGCAGTCGACATTCAGTCTGGCCACGTCTCAGATCTTGGGTCTCTCGCTCTCGACTGGCTCTTAAAAGGTGTTGATGTTTAAGTTTAACATTGTTTCTCGTTATCGTTATAGTTTAGTGGCAGCAACAACAAAAGCAGCCCAAAACCCAAACACTCCGAAAATACAACAACAACAAAAAGAAAGAAGAAGAAGAAGAATCTCAACTTTGAGCCCGGCTAATTGATGCAACTTTTATGGCGGGCCCAAAGAGCCGAGAGAAATTGTAGCTGGAGTTAGTATTTTTAGCTCACGTTTACAACTCGACGATAAGCATCGCAGCACTTGAGATAACATCCCCAGCAACAACAGCAACAAGACCAACTACAACAACAACAACAGCAACAACAACAACAAAAGCAAGTCCAGTCAATACTCTACTTGAGCTCAGCTTGTTGGCATCTTGTGGAATATCTGGAGCACTCGCGTACAACTTTTACATTATGCACTTTGAATACATCTTATGCGATAAGCTCTTGTGCTCTTGTGCTCTTGTGCTCTTGTTCCTGTTAGTCCAATCGGCCCCTCTGCGCGATTGTTGTTGCTGCGCTGCTGGGGTTGTTGTCTCCGCTAAAATATATTCATCACATCCCCACAGCTGATAGTCGGCTGTGAGAGACGAGCAGCGAGCAGCGAGCAGAGAGCGGCCAGCAACGAGCTGCTTTAATGAATGACCAGTTCCAGTTCCCGACGCCGGCCCCAGTTACCGCCGAGCTGCGTTTCTGCCTCTTCGGTTGAAGGTAGGTGTGCTAATTGATGTGCCATCTCATGGCCAGGGCTTGACGCACGTTGCACGTCCAGCCCCGGATGCCGGACCCCGCGGACCGTCCCCGAACCCTGCACTTTTCGATGTTGGCGCGTGGGCTTATCGCGCCCAAAGTTGGGGCGTCATAAAGTTGCACGTTGTCAACGCGCCAGCCTCCAGCCAGAGCCAGAGCTCCACACAGGCAGAGCAGGCAGAGCTGGCAGACTGACAGACATACAAAGAATTTCTGGGCCGGCTAATGCATCAATCTGTGCGGCGAACTATTTGATTTATAGGCTGTAAAGCGCCTGGAATCAAACACGGAATGCGGACATTCAAAAGCAGGAAACAGATCATTGAGAGGCTTCGCAACGGAATTATCTTATGTACATTTGTATTTGTATATATATATATACATATATATGTATATAGTTATATATGGATAGATATATGAACAATTGTGGTCATTGTATATTGTTATTGGAGTAAGTATTTCGAAGTATACTTCATATACTTCATATACATCATGAACTACAAATACTTCATATATTTCATATACTTCATATGCTTTATATACGTCATATGCTTCATATACCTCATATACCTCATAAACTTAATATACTTCACATACTTCATATACTTCATATACTTCATATATTTCATATGCTTCATATACTACCTATACTTCATATACTTCATATACTTCATATACTTCATATGCTTTATATACTTCATATGCTTCATATACCTCATATACCTCATAAACTTAATATACTTCATATACTTCATATACTTCATATACTTCATATACCTCATATACCTCATAAACTTAATATACTTAATATACTTCATATACTTCATATACTTCATATACTTCATATATTTCATATACTTTATATACTTCATATACCTGATATACTACAAATACTTCATATACTTAATATACTTCATATAGTTCATATACTTCATATACTTCAGATACTTCATATACCTTATATACTTTATATACTTCATATACTTTATATACTTCAGATACTTCATATACTTCGTATGCTTCATATACTTTATATACTTTATATACTTCATATACTTCATATACTTCATATATTTCATATGCTTCATATACTACCTATACTTCATATACTTCATATACTTCATATATTTCATATACTTCATATACTTCATATACTTCATATGCTTTATATACTTCATATGCTTCATATACCTCATATACCTCATAAACTTAATATACTTCATATACTTCATATACTTCATATACTTCATATACCTCATATACCTCATAAACTTAATATACTTAATATACTTCATATACTTCATATACTTCATATACTTCATATATTTCATATACTTTATATACTTCATATACCTGATATACTACAAATACTTCATATACTTAATATACTTCATATAGTTCATATACTTCATATACTTCAGATACTTCATATACCTTATATATTTTATATACTTCATATACTTTATATACTTCAGATACTTCATATACTTCGTATGCTTCATATACTTTATATACTTTATATACTTCATATACTTCATATACTTCATATACTTTATATACTTTATATACTTTATATACTTCATATACTTCATATAGTTCAAATACTTCATATACTTCATATACCTTATATACCTTATATACTTTATATACTTCATATACTTCATATACTTCATATACTTTATATACTTTATATACTTCATATACTTCATATATTTCATATACTTTATATACTTTATATACTTTATATACTTCATATACTTTATATACTTTATATACTTCAGATACTTCATATACTTCGTATACTTCATATACTTTATATACTTTATATACTTCATATACTTCGTATACTTCATATACTTTATATACTTTATATACTTCATATACTTCATATACCTGATATACATCATATTCTTCATATACTTCATATACTTCATATACCTCATATACTTCATACATTTCATATACTATATCTCCTTCATATACTTATGAACTTATAAACACTATTTTCAGTTTGATTCCTAAATTATAATTATACTATCATATACTTCATAGAGTATGCTTTACCTTTATATATTTCTTAATAATTTTATAAAATTTTATTTTCAAATGACTTCTTTAACACAATACGATATTGGCAATGCTAAAAGTCAAATTTGTAGCTTTGTAAACCTGTTTTAGCAATTTAGTTAGGCTATATAAAATCAATAAAAATCTTTTTCACTAATGTGCGAATTAAGAAAACAATTCCAAATATATGATCTGTATAGTTTATGTTTTATATTTATTAATCTAGTTTATTTTATTTTTTATATTCTGACAGAGGGCATATGCATAAACTGTGCGGAATGCCATTCATATCCTACACAAAGTTTATTTACGCTTATATTTCCGTCTCGCTGTATTTTTCTATATATATTAGAATCGATTCGGTTGCCAAACACCAAAGGCCACTTAAGATCAATGGGAATACGAATTAATATTGTAGGCACACTTTTAGAGAGACAGAAAGAAAGAGAGAGACAGAGAGAGATGGCTGCGCGGGGAGTAGGGTCGAAAATGGAAAACTAGATAAATGTTGTACAAATTGTTAACTGCTTTTTTATGTTAATCGCTGACTATGTTTAAACAACAAACAGATAGAAAATAAAATAAGAGAAGAAGAAGAAGAACGAGCAGAGAGAGCGAGAGAAAAAATGACAAAGTCAAAGCGCACGACAAACGCGATTCAAAACGTTCGAAATTTGTTGAGGCCCAAATGTGGTCGGAATGGCTTTAAAGCGCGGGGCAACAGGTGAATTTATTTTTTGAATGCGAGCTTAATTTATGAAAATAGTATCAAGCCATGTATCCGATTCGACTTCGATTCTATTTCCCATTTTTGGAACGCGAACAAAAAGCTTGATTTTGCACTCTGATCGGGCTCGTACCCATGCCCCATGCCCCGTGCTGCCCCTCTCAGGGCTGCCTGTGTGGATCTGTGTATCTGTGTCGAAGTCTGGCAAATGGCTTGCTAAGTGGTTTTAACACTTTTATAGCGTTAAGTTTTTAATTTTATTCGCTAATAAATAATTTAAGTCAATTTTCAACATATAAAAGATTGTGCGTTCATTAAACGTGGTGCCCTCCACGTTTTGTTTTCGAGTCGCCGATTCGGATTCGATTTCGATTTAATTCGATTTTATTACACACACACATTTATTTATATGAATACGTTTCATTCACTAAAATATATATATATATATATTTATAAAAAGCCACAGCTCGAGTGTTAATGTCTGTCGCTGTTAATGCCTCGCGATTGGGTTCACGTTGTGGAGCTTCAACAAATTTGACGACAGCCTTTGTCAGTCAGTGGACGAGGCATTTGTTGTTTTGTTTAAACTGACATTTAAGTAATTATCTAATTAAGTTAACATTTCGCTTAAAGATAAGTGCTAAATTATTTATTTTCCAATTTCGATTATGCCCATGAATTCTCGTGCATAAATTATTCCTTTTATCGCTTCATCCAAATCGGGCCAAATCCAAATTTTTGTTGCAGTCATTGGTACTGCGATATGGAAGAGCCAATTGTGTTTAAGCACGCGATAATATACTTATATTTAACATTTATAGAGGTAAACTATAGTATATATATATGTGTGTTTGTGTATATAAGTTAACATATCCAAGCCGCCTACAGAGTAGGATTAAGTATAAGTCCTAGAGAGATGGGAGATGATGCAAGTATTGTCAATAGCCTAGCTGTCATTAGACGGTAATCAATCATAACGAAATATGACAAATCAAGAATCTATATAATCATACATAATCTATATACCACTCTCTATATATGCTCAAGCAACAAGTCGATCATCAACTATATATATACACATATACTCACTGCCTTGAAGGTCAGACTCTTTTGTAGCTCTTCTTTCCCGCTCTTTCGTTAACTGCAAAAAAAAAAACACCATAAAAAAGAAAGTAAATTGAAACATTTTAAAAAATATATTATATCAATTTTGATACATTTTTTATCAAGCTCATGTAATCAAATCTGTATAGGGATTCAAGTGTATGCAACAATTGCCGGCATTTCATTGGTAATTCGAGATGCTTACAAAGTTTCAGTTTGGGTTCTGGCGGGGCCCCCCGCGTCGAAATGTACATCAAAATAATAATCAAAAGTAATTTGCAACAGCAGGAACAAGGACAACAACAATGACAGGCGGCACTTGAACCAAAATAGGCATTAGAGTCACATCCTCAGCCCGCACCACCTCAGCCTCATACCCAGCCCCATTCACACACATATACCTTCATTGACGGCGGGCGGGTTGCTTTCTGGTCACATAGCGTATGCTACACGACGACGACGACGGGGTGCTCCTGCTGCTGCTGCTCCTTTGCCTCGTCCTGCTCCTGCTGTCTGCATTTCCACTTGGTTTACCGCGCACATCAACACCCTCGGCTAATTGATGACAAATTATTATGAGCCAGCAGCCTCTCGCACCCAAAGCCAATTTTGATGAATGGAAATAGGAATGGGAATGAAAATGGAAATGGAAATGGAAATAGAAACAGCAATAGAAATGGAAATGGAAATGGAAATGGATGTATTGTGGATGCGACTGCGGCCGTGTAGCTCTCGTTGGCATGTGGATTGGCCAACTGACGTTGGCAAGCGGCTGACAACTGTCAAATTAGCAAACGAGCAAACGAACGGCCAAACACAAAAGGAATTAAGGCCAAAAATTACATTTACACATACAGCGTACAGCCGTACTTACCGACAGGACAAAACAGCAGCACGAGCCAAGGACGGCCACAGCCGATGCTTGTATTCAAATTGTGAACATGTCGAGGTCGCACTACGCGAGGGCTGCCACAACAGTTGTGTGGTTGTGCTACGGAATGTGTGCATGAAATGATTTTATTTTCAAATATTATAAATATAAATATAATAAATCTTTCTTCAAATATTATAATATAAAAAAATATTATAATTAAATTTCGAAAGATTTCAGATCTATTTGATTATAAAAATTAAAATTTGATTTAATTTTTCGATAGCAAAACTCTTATATATGGACAGAAACTCAGGAAAACTTAATCTAAATTATATTTAGTAAGAGTTCAAGATAAGTTTCAATATGAAAATTTATATATTGAACTAATATAATTAATAAATTAATAATAATTTTAATTAATTAACAAATTAATAATATTTTTTACCAATATATATAATATATTATAATATATTGTACTGATTAATAATAATTTTAATTCATTAATAAATTAATAATATTTTTGATTAAAAATTTTGTTTCTTCTTTTATTAGTTTCTCACATTAAGTTATATAAAATATTTTTTATGACATGTACTGAAGTTTCGAAAAAGTATGTAATTGGGAAATATCCTTGAAACTTATTTACATATATACATATATACATATACACATATATCGATATATACATCTCATACATTGATATAGAACTGCAAAATAAGAGGATTATCTGATATGTAATAAATGCTTACAACTGTAAACTCTAAACTCTAGAGTACATAGTAAGCAAAACTTTAGTGACAGCCCTCGTTATTCATCCCCCGTGCAACACGGACATAGCGTGTCAAAGAGACTGCGTGCCACGGCGAGTCGCTTTCGTTCGCCTTCATTGCCGACGCATCGCCTGCTGTTGCCTTTTTGGCCGTGGCACAATTGAAAATTGGCTCAGCCCGACGGCGAGAGTGCGAAAGAGACAGAGACAGAGAGAATGAGAGAGAGAGAGGGCGAATCGTAGTTGGTGTCGGAATTGGAATCGGAGTCGGAGGCGACTTCAAGTTCGGGTAATTGGATCCCGTGAGCAACTGTTTGCTTTCTGGGCATTGCATTGCCTTTTGTTCTGGCCATTAGCGTGTGCAATGTGCGCTCGCTGGATTTTGGACGCAAGTTGATGATTGTGCCGCTGGCACCTCGCACAGCTTGCGGTCCATTTGCAACATTGGCAGGAGGGGGTACACCACTTGAATTGGTACGTCATGTAGCCGTAGGCGCAGTTTAGTCACACATCAGTTGCCAGTTGCCAGTTGACAGTTGTCGCAGTTGTCGCAGTTCGCAGCCATCATAGTTACAACTCCGTTACCGAAAGCTTGCCACGTGCCGCATAAACAAAGGCTTGACTTTTTGGACTTGCCCAGGAGAAGACCCCACACACACACACAGCCAGACACTTGACTAACGGAACTTGGCCCTGGCGCCCCCGATAAAAGCAAAAAAAAAAAACAGAAAAAACCAAATACGTATCGGCTTACTGCCCTGTGAGAACCTTTTGACATTGGCGTGTGCCTGGGCAACGACTCCACATGCCGCTGATTGCGCTGCGCACAGTTAGAATTGATTGAAAATTGGTTAACCGCAAAGGCAATTGCGGAGCGAATTGCAAATCGAAGATGATGCCGTAACCGAATAATAGCGCCCAGCATCTTAATCTAAAGCCGCCCCAGCATCGTGTAACTCCATCAGCGCTCGATTTGCATGGAACGCACTCAAATTGGGCCGCAGGTTCAAAACCAGTAGCCGCCTGTGCTGCACAGTTGTTGCTGCAGCAAGCCGCAGCCGCATACCCAAGCCGCAGTCTGAGTAATTTGCAGCGTTTAACTGGCGGCGGGGGCCAACGGCAAATCGATTTCTGTAGCTTCTGGCGCCACAAACCGATTTACAGCAACCAAACTGGAGGGGGGGTGGAGGGCGGGGTCGGTGCACGACTCGACAGAAATGCTACAATTGTCGACTCAATATTGATTTAGACTTAACCTTGCCGCCCCCTTTCTGACCTTCAGCTACATAAATTTCGCACAGCTTCCGCTCGCATCCTTCGGCCTGGCTTCCGGTGCGAGCGCGCGCTCGCTCGCTCTCTCGCTGACATCTAATTTGATAAACACGCACAAATTTATTGATAACGGAAGCGGGTGAGTCCAAGGCGAAAGAAAGACTTTGACTTGCGTCCAATGTGCGCAACAAATTGCCTGTGTAATCAAAAAGCTTCCTCCTGCCCCTGCCCCTGCCCCGGACACTACTTAGTATGCAGCAGTTAGTCGACTTGTGTCCTGTGACAAATTAGCCCCACAAAGCGGCAGCAGCGCGCCATAAAAAAAACGGCAAGAGAAACGAACCGAGCCGAGCATAACAAAAGTTGTCAATTAGCCAGGAAGCACGAGGACGACGCCGAACGCATTGCAGCAGCTTCCGGTGTGAAAGCATTTTGTCAGCTTGGACGCACAAAAGCAGTTCCCCTAAAGCGTAGCTCGCCTCAAGATGTTCTCCAACAAAGAGATCCATAAAAAAAGTAGATGTCTTTGTGCCAAAGACTCTTACCATTTCAATAAAAATTTCTGCATTTTCAGCGCAGTTAAAGTCGTTTGCCAGCATTCCCCAACGATCTATAAATATGCTAATTCAGCAATTTCTAATCAATGAAGTGTATTTAAGCAATCAAATTATGCAAAGCCATTTTCGATTGCAAATAGTTAATGTTTTACTCTTTCTATATGCTAAAGCATGTCTATTCCTATGTCTATTTCAAGTCAATTCATATGCTCTTTGAGATATCTATGTATATAGAGTGCAAACTTTATCTAAAACATATCCTTATGCTTTAGGTAACAAATGTTAACAATATCTCAAGAACTACCACAATTGCTGAAAGTGTTTGATGTTAGTATAGTCTGAAAATGAAAGTAAATGAAGTTTATCTAGTATATCAATTAAATATAAGGCCTTAAGAGCATGTGTTATATGATTAAATGATATATATCATATGGGCATAACTGCCTCTCATTAAGCATTTAAGTTTGTCTAAAATATATTCTATCATTCTTTTGCATTCAGTCAGTCAGTCAGTTACATATGTTAAGCTCGGCCGGACTATAAGAGACTATAGCATATACATACATATATAATAAAGGTGGACTATCTGTCATTTTCAATTATCTAGATTTAGATTTAACTCAACTTTTTACATCCTGAAAACCTAGAAAAGGGGTAATCAAGGAAAACGGTTGGGTGGGTTGGGTACTATATACATATATTCATACTTAATGTGACAGGCTGTGGGATGCGTGGCAGACCCCATAAAGTATGTAGATTCTTGGTAAGGGCAACGAGTTTAGTCGAGCTAGCCATGTACATCTTTCTGTCGATATGTCCGTCAAGCCGTCCGTCGATCCCTCCGTCGATCCGTCCGTCGATCCGTCCGTCGATCCCTCCGTCGATCCCTCCGTCGATCCGTCCGTCGATCCGTCCGTCGATCCGTCCGTCGATCGGTCAGTTCGTCTGAATGTCTGTCCGTCCCAATGAAATCAGCAAATTTCTTAAGTCATGAAAGCAAAAAATTTGAAATGTATAATCTTGCATACCATATGCAGTATGAGTTTATCATATTATTCGATACTTTTATCTTTTCTTTATAGTCGATAAAAACCGAAATATTTGCTGATTTAATTGTCGCTTGATAATCGATAATCGATAAATATCATTTATAATTATTTAAGCATAGCTTGAATACGGAAAAATCTAAAAATCTTAAATTTACTGTGCGAGTCTCCGTGATGAATACAAAGATTTTATACAGTTCGGATATTCGAGAACTCCCCCCGTCTCATTAAATTTGCAAACGATTGCATTTTATATACTAGAGATACTTGTGCTTTGGCAAATACATATGCATATCTAGATGTCATTATTAAGCTCGAAAAACATGATTAGGAAAGTCCGTCTAAAAGAAAAGTTGTTTAATAATAAATGATTATAATTATAGTTAAGCTTATAAGAGCAGCCCTAAGTAAACAGAACGCGTGCTTATATGTGTGTGTACATGTATGTATGAGCATGTGTTATTTGTGGATTAGTGTGGGTATCTTCTAGTCGGACACTCTCGACTAGAGCACTCTTACTACAAAAATTCCATTATCTTTGGAGCTCCTACGGCAGCTCCATTATCTTTGGAGCTCCTTAGACAGATTCCACTCCACCTAAAAGATCTCTATGAAAAAAGGAATTCTCGAACTAGTAGTCGCACTGCGAGAGCGTTTAGAAGCTTTCAAGCCAATTAAAACACTCTATTAAGGCATTTGAGTGAGTTATTAATAATATCAATAAAAGCGGCACTTATATGTGAGTGAATTATGAAGTTGTAAAAGCGGGCATATTAGCACACACTCCACTCTCATCATACGCTCCATTTGTGTCACAAATTAACAGAATAATAACAGTTTGAAGTGGCCTATTGATCGTGTTTGACTTGTGAAGAAGCCGTAAGTTGTGAACTGGTTTGCTTGGACACACTTCATGACTCCATGGCATAAAGATTAGGAGTTACTTTATGGCTAATGCCTGTAAATGTCATTGCATAGACCATAAATAATATGAGAAGAAATTGAAATTGAAATTGAAATTGAAAGGAATTGAATTTGTATAACTAAAGTTTAATAGAGTTCAAGTTATGCAGAGAAAACTACTCGAAATGATTCTACTCTACTCTACTCCTCTTTGCCTAAGAGCCCTTAGTTGAGCCTCATCAAGAAGTTATTCCTTCTTCTTATACAATAATTATTGATTTGACTTCGATTGCCAGACTCATGCACACATCTGAGTTATATATATATATATACATATACGCATATAAATCGAATCTCGGTCTTAATTAGTGGCACTGACTGTGGTTATTGCCAAAGAATCCTTTACGCACATTTCCTCAGCTCGTTCCGAATCGAACGATGCCAATGGCTAACGAATTGTAATGGCTGGATGGGAAAAGTTTCGCACGGTCGTGCGGCACTCATAAATTTATGAGTGGCACTCGTAAAAATGCAAATCGCTGGCGAAGAGAAAACCGCAACAAATAATCAATTTGTTACAGAGGCGCTTCGACGGAGTTTGGTCGACTAAACAGGACGACAGGCAGGCAGGCGGCGCCCAAGGATGCGAAGACCCAGTTTGCATGCTCTACGCACAAAATCGAACCCTCTCTAACAACAAGGAACAAGGACTTGGACGACGCGTTGGCCACTTCACGCAGCAGCCGCCAGTTGCGGATGGAGTGGATCGACTCTAGGCTAGGAGGATGGGCTCGTCTCGGGGTTGGGCTCGCTGAGAGGCAGCGCAAATCGCATTCGCTTAGCCGCAACCCCGTAAATTAAGAGCAACAAGCGCTATTGCCTTTGTCACAAAAAAAGTAGCGAAAATGGCAAGCGGCAACTAAATAAGCAAAACAAACAGCAGGGTAGCTGCGCCGCACCAAATCCAAATTCATATCAGCCCTCTGCGCTCCCGCTCGCCTCCACTGCCTCGCCTCACTCACTCACTCACTCACTCTCGAGGGTTGCAAGTCAATTAGAAACGTTTCTGGGCAACTCGGGCACTCGAACAACGCAACGCAACGCAACGCCGTCTTTGGCTGTGAGAGCCACTGGCAGCTACGAGTTCCGAGTTCCGCGTCGCCAGTTAAGAGCTGCGGGAACTTCAGTTCCGTTCAAGATTGGCAAATGTTAACAATTTGCAAGTGGCACACACAGTTTAGGGCACGTTGCGTGCTCGCTCGCTCGCTCGCTCGCTGCCTTCCCAGGGCCAGCCGAAAATGCAACAGTTTTTCAAGCATGCCCCACAGTCGAGAGGCCCAGAGGCCCAGAGGCCGAGACTCGTGTGTCAGCTCGCATTACGCTCAGGACTTGAAGGACCTTGACTTGACTTGAAAGCGAAACACTCAAGCCAGCCACTCGACGGCACAGTTGGAAAAACAAAGGCTCTCGCGTTTCGATTGCTCTTTTCAGTTTCAATTCTCTCTCTCTCTCTCTCTCTCTCTCTCTTTGTAGTTTCTCATTTTTGCTTCATTTATTTGTTACAACACACAATAGACGTCTTAAGGTCTAGGCACAAAAAAAAAATCGTTAAAGATATGAAAAAAAAAAATTGGTTTAAAAAAAAATTTCCCTGCTTATGTACAAAACATTTACAAAAATTTACAAAAATTTTTTAAGCTACGTTTTAAATAGTTAGATCGAAAAAAAAAACTACTTCTACATATATATATATATATGTTATATATATAAATAGATTTCATATTTGTTGCAATGCGAGACATTTACGTGAGACGTGCTCCGTCCCGCTGTAATCGCCGTCTGAGATCCAGCCTTGATGCTGCGGCCGCTGGTGCTGCTCACACCTCGAGCGCCAGCTCCTCGTCATCTTCATCCTCGTCAACGTCGACTGCGGGCAGCGCTGTCAGTTCACTGCGCTCCGAGTCCAGCGGCGGTGTCTTGGCTGCTGCTGCTGCCCCTGCCAGTGGCGTCTCCTCGGCTGTGCCAAGATCTCGACGCGGTGGCGGGCTGCCTGGATTCAGGGGCGGACTTGGGGTTAGCAAACGCTGGCGACTGCTGCTGCTGCGCTCGTACTCGGCCTCGCTGTTGGCGCTCTGGCTGGTGGCCGGCGAGCGCTCGCGCGGTGCCAACGGCGGCGCGTAGTAGCCGCTCAGCATGGGCGCGGCACCCGGCGGCGGCGGCATGCCCGGCAGCCCCATGCCCGGTGGCATGCGGCTGGGATACATGTAGGTGGCGGGCAGCGCCGGCTTCTGCAGTGCAGCGGCAGCTGCTGCCTGACGATAGTAAATATCGATAGCCGAGGGCGGGGCGCCGTGTGGCGTTTGGGCCGCTGCGGCAGCAGCGTATGGCCAGGCGCTCAAATAGGGCGTGGCGCTGCCATAGAGGCGCTGAAAGGCCGCATAGTTGCCAGCCTCGGCGAGCAGCTCCAGGCCCACAGCCGTTTGGCGCTTCCATTTGGTTCTGCAAAGAGAAAAAAACTCGATTAGTTGCGTGTCGAATGCTAAAAAGAAGGAAGGAAAACGTAAAACGAAAAAACTACGAATGGGCATTAGGCATGAGGCCTCGATCTAAGCCAAACTAATCCGCAATGACGGCAACCGCCGCTGCTGCTGCCGCTGCTGCTATTAATCATGCCACAGAGTGCCGACTCATGCCGCTGACTGCGCGTGTCCTTGCCGCCTGCTGAGCGCCAGCCAGTCAGGACGACCACTCGCAGTCGCAGTCAGTTGCCCTTTTGCTATTATTGCTGTTTATATTTCGCACTTAATTGTTTTGTCATTTATCTTGCAGTCCGAACCGACGCACGCCCACCAGAGGGACAGAGAGAGAGACAGGGAGAGAGAGGGAGAGAGGGAGAGTGAACGGCCTAATTGGCTTGGCACGCCTGCACTTGCCAGAGCTCGGACGCATTGTGCATCTTTGGCAAATCCTTTAATTGCGCCTAGGCGCCAGTCGGCCAAACATCCAGTCCGAAGCTGAGCTGCAATTTTCGCGCGTTCATCGCAGGCAGCTGTGAAAATGTTTAGAATTACCAAATACCCTTTGTGGTTGGGCATATACCATATGTAAAGGCAAACGAGATTCAACTCGACTCTCGCTCTCTCTCTCTCTCTCTCTCTTAGGGCAGTGCATTGGCAAGTCGAACTTGTGCGCTTCGTTCTCAATATCCGGTTGACTTGGATGATGCTGAGGCTGTGGCCTGACTTTAAATGTCTGAGTCGAAGACTGAGTCGCTGCTTGAGTCGCTGCTTGAGTCTCTGCCGCTTTTAATGCCCAACCAAATGTGACAAGTCATTGGGCAATAATTAAAAAAAAAAGAGAAAAAAAAAGAGAGCAAGAAAGAAGAAGAAAAATGCTATTAAACGTAATAAGGCAGCGACTTTGGCAGCTATTTTTAAACAGCAGCGGCAAATGCTATTAGAAATCGAATCGAATAGCGGATGACGCCGAGCTGCCCCTGTTAGGAAGCACCAAAAACACACGCCATACGAAAGACTTAGGCAACAAACTTGCGGCAGGCGAGTGGCGAGTGTGTGCCGAGTGGCGCACAAAAAAGTAAACAACTCATTTAATAAACAGCAAAGCATTTTACGACTCTTGCGCAAAATGCAGCAAATTAAGCAATCAGCATAAAAACAAAACGCATAAACAGCGCCAGGCACTGATTCCGAACCGGTTCGCCGCACGGCAGATGAGCAAGTGGGGGGGTGGTGGGGGGGTCAGAGACTGAACCAAACAGCTTTCGGGGGTAGCCATTAAAATGGGTTTTATTGGAAAAGTGCGCGAAGAAATGGGCGGTTCCATAAAAGGCGCTGATTAGCACACACGGCTTTAGTCTGTTCTCGCTAGCTAATCCAAGTCCTCAATTCCTTCAACCCCCCCTCAGCTGTTGGTCAATTAAGCACAAAGTCAAAGGGACCGCCGACTCACCTGCGATTCTGATACCAGGTCTTCACCTGGCAATCGCTTAGCTCCAGCTTGTTGGCCAACTCCATGCGATCCTGTACGCTGAGATATTTCTGCCGCTCGAAGGACTTCTCCAGCGTCTGCAGCTGATGATCGGTGAAGGCGGTGCGCGCCTTGCGCTGCTTCTTGCTCAGGCTAAGGCCCAAATGGGAGTCACCGTTGGCGCCGCCGCTGCCATTCTTTAGGCTATCATCGCCGTCATCGTCTTTGCCACCTGTAGAAACAAGTGTTTAATATATATATATATTAATGTTGTGCAAACAACAAGCTCTCTCTCTCTCTCTCTGTCTCTTGCTCTTTCTCTATTCCACTATCTATATATATATATATATATGCATTTGTCTAGCATCCGATTTGTGTTGTACTTAGCTTTATGGCAAGAATACATGCAACACGAGATAAACACACAGCTGCCTTCAAGTTGCTGCTCTTGCCTGTGGCATGCCATTGCTAATTTGCAATTAAACACTTTATGAGCACAAATTACAACAACAACAACAACAGCAACAAATACAACAACAACACAATCACTCGATTTATCTCTTCTTTGCTATGGAACGTGTGAAACGAAGCCTAACAAATCGCATTGCGAATACTTTTGACTGTATTCGCCTTTTTTTAATCCAATTTCATCATTGATCAATTTCTATTTATAAGTATTTTAGCAATATTTTTTAATTGAGTTACTTTTAGATAAATGTTGTTAAATAACTTACAGTTGATGCGTTTGATTTTACTTTTGAGATTCTTGCAAATATTCATAGCCATATTTATATGTCTATATATTAATATTTATCGGCGAACGGACTTATATAGTTTATTTACGATTTTTTGATGACAATATGATTAAGGCTACTCATACTTTCTCATAGCCATCTTAGACTGTGCTTATTTGCCATTTGTCAGATATTCTCGTCTGTCAAAAGCGTTAGAGACCTGCACGATTTTAGTGTTTACTAATATTTCACTCAAATGAATTATACAACACTGCTTCTAAATTTTATATAACTATCGATAAGAGACTCTATTTCAATACTCAGACATATATATACATATATGTAATATATATAACACAATATAGATATATACTATGTATATGAATGTTAGCATATACAGCTGTGTTCATGAAAATACTAGTGCGCATGAGAGCTAAATATTGGATAATAAAGCTAAGTGAATAAACACAATATTTTGAAGACAATTCGAAACAAATACTAAGATATATTTTATTAATTTTGCTATCAGAGCTTGAGACCAAAAATTTAACTAATTTGACTACTTCATGAAAATAGTAGTAGCCACTAAAAAAGAAGGAAAACAAGTAAGAGTGCTCTAGTCGAGACGGCTCGACTACGAGATACCCTGAACCCTGCGAAGATCCAATCTTCCCAACATTATATTCTTATTTTACATATACAAATATTGCGAGCAACGCACACACACACGCATACACACATGCATACGCATGCACGCATAAGCACGCGCTCTGCTGACTGCGCAGTTGACGCAGCGACTGCGCTCGGGCTGCAATATGCCTGTTGTATGGGAAATTAAATGTTTAATAACTTTTTTTGTGGATGGACTTTCTTAATCAAACTTGCGCAGCGTAATTATGTCATTCATATGTATGTATTTGCCAAAGCACAAGTCTCTAGTATTTGAAATACGAATTTTGCAAATTGGGGGCGAAGGAGGCGTGGCATCCAAAATCCAAAAATGACAAAATGTCCGCATTCATTACACAAATCTATACAGTAAATTTGGAGTCTCTAGCTTTTACGGTATGCTTAGCGGAAGAAAAGTTATCGATTTTTATCGATAATAAGGAAACGGGATGAGTTATCGAAAATCTAAAAAAAACTCGTACTGCGTAGGCTATAGACGAGTATTCTCTGAAAATTTCATATATCTAGCTTTTGTGGTTTACGAGATCGCTGCGTTCATACGGACGGACGGACGGACGGACGGACGGACGGACGGACGGACGGACGGACGGACGGACAGACGGACAGGGCTATTTCAACTCAGCTCATCGAGCTGATCAAGAATATATATACTTTATGGGGTCTGCGATGTCTCCTTCTGCCTGTTACATACATTTCACAAAAACATTATACCCTGATTTCCCATTTTCAATGGGTTCAGGGTATAAAAACTATTTAACATTAGTCCAACTTCGTATATAATCATTTACATATGTTCTTTGGTCTAATACTTAGTATGGTATGGTATGGTATGGAATGGTATGGTATGGCATGGTATGGTATGGTATGGTATGGTATGGTATGGTATGGTATGGTATGGTGTGGTATAGTATGATATAATATGGTATGGTATGGAATGGTATGGTATGGTATGATATGATATGGTATGGTATGGTATAGTATGGTATGGTATGGTATGGTATGGTATGGTATGGTGTGGTATGGTACGGTGTGGTGTGGTATGGTACGGTGTGGTATGGTTCGGTATGGTATGGTATGGTATGGTATGGTATGGTATGGTATGGTATGGTATAGTATGGTATGGTATGATACGGTATGGTATGGTATGGTATGGTATTGTATGGAATCGATAAGATCCTGACACCGCCTTAAAAGCATTTGATTTCCTGAACTGCTTGCCACAACTCTACTCTGTTCGATGAAACATAAGCGAGCTTTATTTCCTTCACTTCTGATTTATTTTTCGCTTACTGAAGCCAAAAAGAGCCTAAATATATATTTTATATATACTTTATATACATAAAAAAAATATTTGTATATAATTTACTTATATATATATAAGCAAAATATTTTTATGTATTTTACATATTTTATGTAATTATAATGAATATTATATTAATATTTTTTATAAATAAACATATTCATAAATATGTGCATTATATATTGCCTCCATAAGTATCTACTATTCCAGCACTTTTTTCTAGCTTTTTTCCGCTAATCGAAACTCTCTTCAAAGTATATGAAATTTGAAGTTTCGATGCCTGGCAAACAGTTTGTCTAAGCAGATAAGTGATCTTAAGGCAGCATCTCAGATGCCCGCAGATGTCTGCATCTTTGCTGTCTCAGACTATTCTTTATCGGACTCAGCCACAAATCATATATAATATATAAATTATATATATCTTTTCTAAATATTTTACATAATTATATACAATATTTCTATTCCTCATAGCACTTATTTCTAGCTTTTTTCGCTTATTGAAACCCTAATTAAATCAATGTAAAATTTCGTTGCCCATCAAACAATTTGCCTGAGCAAATAAAAGATCTTAAAGCAGCACTTTTTTGACCAAGCCATACATCCATCTCTGCACTATCATGCCCTCCATGCCCCTACAGCTGCTGTCTCTGCATGATTAGCCATTATCAAACTCTTAGACTTAACTCTGGCAATTGCCAATGCAATGCAATCAGCGTTTCTCTGCCGTTCTCTAAGCTGAATAGCAAATAGCTAATAATCAGTTGAAAATTATTTAAGCATCATATCTAAAGCATCATATCTTAAGCTCACACTTGAATATTCAAAGAAATTAGTAAGAAATTTGATTTTTATCTATATTTACAGTTGAGCTTTCGTCTGTCTGTCTGTTTGTCTGTCCGTTTGTTGTGTATAGCTATAGCAATCTTGTATTTCCTTTTTACCCTTTTTAGCCATATATTTGTTGTGGCCGAGTGTGCATGCACTTAAAACCAGTCAACACACACAGCTGGCAGCTGCTCACTGCCAGTCGAAACTCAGGCAGCAAAACATTTCCGCAATATCGCTATCCCACTCGGAAATGTCTCACCCTCTCGCTCGCTCTGTGCATTAGTAATTAAGAGCTTGTGGCTAAACTGTATTAAACATGCTTAACTGTGCAGACAACAACGCTGTTGGCGCACTTCCTTCTGCCTGACTGTCTCACTGTTTGGCCAAGTTTTGTTGCTGTTGCTGCTGCTGTTGCTGTTGGCTGCATTTAATTGCGCATGGCAGCAACACATTTGCAATTGGCCTTTTTGCATTTTAATTAAAGCAACAACAAGTCTCATTTAGCTGCTTTGCTCGGCTCTTGTTCATTTTTGTTGCTAAACGTTTATCAGCATTTTGATAATGTGCACGCCTAAATGCAGTCAGCAACAACAACAACAACAACAACAGCAGCAACAACAGCAACTAAAAATGTAAATGCTACAATAATGCTTGCATAACGGTAACGCGATTGTATGCATTATCATATATAACTATGCATTGTGTCTAGAAATTTTGCGCTACCTTTCCGAAACATACAAAATCACAAAGAAAACGAAAGACTTAGGCAACGAACTTGCTGCGGCTAAGCCAGCTATACGCAGGCGCATTAGTGCTGGCGTGTGTGTGTGTGTGTGTTTGTGTGTGTGTGTGTGTGCACTTGCTACATGCAGTTGTTGCCTTTGTTACTGTTGTTGTTGTTGTTGTTGCTTTTAGCGGCCACACGCTTCGCTTGGAAGCCAACTTAAAGTTTAAGAAACGAGACGAAACAAAATATTAATTTCAATCAACGAGATATTTATATATATATAAATTTATATATATAGGCAGAGAACAAAAAAAAAAAAAAAAGAAGCAGAGCACCAAGAATGTGAGACGGGGCGAGAGGTGTGATACGAGTGTCTGCATGTCGCTGCGGATCAGCGCACAGTTCATTTGACAGACGGCGAGCTGAGCTCCGAGTAGCGGCTCGAATCAAGCCAAAGCTCAATTTCAAACGCGCTGCGCGCCTGCGATTCGAGAAGCTCCTTATCGTCACTCGCATCCTGATCGATCCTGGGACGGGTCGGAGGACGATGCAACGGCGACGGCAATGGCAACGGCATCGGAGCTCGGGTCGAGTCCGATGTGCAACTGTCGCTCGCACGCGTCTCAAGTGACACGCGAGTGTCACCAAAGCCCTGAGCCTGAGGTGAGCAACAAATTTCAGTTACGAGCAGCAACAACAACAACAACAACTCGAAGCGCATTCTTGTTCTTGTTGGCGAGCTTCGATTAGGCCATTTAAAATTACGTTTTTTGCGCAGCGATTAAAAGAGGCACGCACAAAAAAAGGAAGTGGCCAGAGGAGAGACGACTCAATGATACCCTGCAGAAATGTTGTGGAATCCGGACTTATTTTTAGCTCAATTAATAGCCAAAGCAAATGGAACTATAAACTAACTCAAACTACTAATCGATATGTATCGATATTATGTAAATTTAAGATACAAGCAGAGAGATATAGATCTATTTTATAGCCAAAGCAAGTGCATCAAAAGAGGGAAAGATTATGTCTAGCATATCTAGCTACTATATATCCTATTATTACTATATATCAACTAATAACAAAGGCAAAAGCAACAATAGAGGAAAGGAAATCATTTAACATCATAAACCAACTCGAAAACGATATTTATCGATATTGTTAAAAGAAAATATGCAAGCAAATTTATTCTCAGCTCAATTCCTACCCAAAACATATGCCAGAAAAGAGGTAAAGAGATCTTCTAGCATAACTAACTATTTTACTAAAAAGCCAACTCAATATCGATATTTATCGATTTTTTGTAGCCTCAAGATGCATGCAAATCATATATTTATTTTCAGCTCAACTAATAACAAGAGCAATAGAGAAAAGAAAATCATTTAACATCATAAGCCAACTCCAAACGATATTTATCGATATTTTTAAAAGCAAATATGCAAGCAAATGATAGAAACTTTATCTCAGCTCAATTCAGAAACTATTTCTCAGCTCAATTCATGCCCAAAACAAATGCAAGCGAAGAGAGAAAGAGATCAGCTAGCATATCTAACTATTGTACTATAAACCAACTCAAAATCGATATTTATCGATATTATATTAAAGCTGCAAGTAGATGAATATAGATTCATATATATTTATAAAAATATATAAAACTGAATATATACATAGACATATATGTTCAGTACGCATATACCCCTTATTAAGTATGCTCAATATCTACAGGGTATAATATTAAATATAATAAAATTAAGGGGAAAATAATCTGTTTTTTTTTTCGTTTGTTTTTCTTTTTTTTTACTTTTTTTTTTTTTGGACAGCCTCGAAATCGAAGCTCGCAGCGTGGGCTAAAAACTCGACCCAACTGTGAAAGAGAATCGACATCCAGCTGATTATAAGCGTGTGCGAGCGTGTGTGTGTGCGTGTGTGTGTGTGTGTGGGCTGGGTGTTGTTATGGCTGGTGTGTGTGTGCGTGTGTGTGTGGTGTGGCCAACACATTTATGGATTTTAAATTTCTTTCATTTGGCTTGTGTCTCAAATCAAAACAGAATTTCTTGAATTGACAGCGACGCGGGGCGCATTTCTCCCTCCACATACAGATGTGTGTGTGTGTGTGTATGTATGTTGATGATTATATTTAATTATGTTTAGCACAAGTCCAATGAAATTAGAAATGTGCGTGAAATCGCGAATGAGTTTAAAAATGTATTTGGCATGCGGTTGATTAAAACGAATCAATAATAAGTTCCAAACAGTTTAATTCGTATGAATATCGTAGCTAAATTATGATTTATAGTTAGTGGAGATAGATAGACTTTCTATATAGATATATAGATAGATAGGCTGGATGGAAAGTGTGACTTTATGCTGGATAGAATGTAATTGAATGTGAGTTTGATTCAATTAAAGAATGATTTGATTAGGTCTTTTCTTTAAACCCAAGAATTTTTATATTAATTTATTTTAATTTAAATTATATTATATTAAATTATTAAATTAAATTATATTATATAATTATAATAATATAATTTTTAATTAAAACTATATATATAAGTTTTCAGTCGAGGCATAAATATTTATTTATTGTTCATATACTGCATATATATATATATATATAGTATATTATTTTCAACATTCCTCTGTTTATCTTTGTTTGTTGGGCTTGTTCTGATTTTTATTGAGCTATAACAAAATGCTGTCGATGTCTGCCAATTAGGCTTAAATGGATTTTTTATGCTTTTCTTTTTCGTATTATTTTATGTTTAGCTAATGAAAATCAATATGAAATGCTTTGTTTTTTATACAGAATGTCGTCAGAGTTGTTTTGAATGCAAAGAAATTGTGTAGGGCCCAGTTCAGGTCGTTTAGCAATAGAATAAAAAGTAGTCAATCGACAGATGCTCTCTCTCTCCTCTCTCTCTCTCTCCATATCTCTCTCTGTCTCTCTCTTCATATGTATTCATTGTATTTGCCATTTATCGTGCGGTTTGCTTTAACAACTCACACAACTCGCAGCAAAATCAATTTCCAACGCACGTTTACGACTATTTAATAGTAATTTGTCATAATTTGCATAACGTTTAAAAGCGCTTAACAAATAAATAATAATAATAATAAAAAAAAAAAAAAACAGGCAGCAGCAACAACAGCAGCAACGGCAACAAAAGTCAAATACAAATGCTGCTAATGGCAGCAACAACAACGACAAAAAAACATTAAAATAAATTAAATTGTTGCATGCGAAAAGCTGTCTGAGTTCAGGTGGCAGGCGGCAGGCAGCAGGTGGCACCTGACAGGTAACCCGAGTGTGCACAGAACGTGGGCATTGGCCAGCTGAAGTTGTCGTCGCGTCGATATTTGGGTGTTCTGCCAAGGATAGCTAGTCAAGCTAGTCTAATCTAATAGAAACTAACTCTCTGAGCTGTGTATAACTAAATCAATAAAAAAAACTAACACAATATATATATATCAAAATAATTAAAAACTTTGCATAGTTTAGCTACATTGTTGACAGTGAATTAGCCAATCAGTCAGCTGGTCAATGAATCTATCTGTCGAATGTCTCTAGAACTCATTAGCAGCTGCTGTTGCTGTAGTCAGACTTATATATATATATATATATATATATACATCTCATATATTTATACATCTCCAGCCCTAACTATACAAAATGAATTTTTTCCTTTTGTTTTCAGTTTCTTCTCAGCCACAAACCGCATTTACACACAGCTACTGCTGCCATTGTTGTTGTTGCTGTTGTTGTTGTTAGCTATTTGGCAGTCAAACACGTGAGCCATGGCAAAATGGGAAAAACTTTGAGGAAGATGTGAAAACTGCTTGCAATCGACAAGCAAATCGAAAATTGATTTCATATTTGCAGCTAAGGAATTTCTAGACATTTAACAACAACAAAAAAACAATTTCCTCATTAAATATTTCAATATTTAGCTCTACATAAGCTCAATAAAGTTCAAAAGCTCTTTTGAGGGTTTTCAAGCGAGATAATTTTAGAGTCTAATATATCTGAGAATATATAACAAACTTCGAGTTCCTTTGATATTTTTGAACAAAGTTCAAATGCTTACGCCTTGCTAACTTAAAGTTCATATAAAGCTCGCATAAACTATATCGAAAGCTCTCTTAAAACTAACGCAAAGCGCACTTAAAGTTCAAAGCGCTTTTAAAACGCATTTCAAGCTCGCATTTAGCCTAATTGCAAATATTTAAAATCTTACTTTTTACATTCAGTCGAAAAAAGCTCTAGATAAGCTCGTATGAATAAACAATTAAAGCATTCTTAAAGCTCTTTCAAAGTTAACAAAAAAACTCACTTAAGAATTTCTCCCTCTCTCTCAGAGCGTGTCTTAAGCTCACTCAGATAACGCTCATATAGATAAAGCTTTATATGAAGCTCGTCAAAAATTTGATGCAACTCAATTAAAGCACGCCCAAAGCTGTCTAAAATTACATTTTAAAAGTAACAAAGCCGCACTTAAAGACGCTTCAAGCCTGTTTGCATCCCAGTTAAAGCTTAAAGCTCTCTGCAAGTTCTTAAGGGATTGAAACTCTCCTATAGAACATGCTTAAAGCTCACTTGAAGTTCATTCTAAAAGTACCTAAGCTGCACCTAAAGCTTGCTTAAACCAACTTATGGAACAGACAAGCCCTAAATCTCACTGAAAGCTCTTCTAAACTGCTCCTAAAATACAATTAAAGCTCACTTAAAGTTTACTTTCAGCTTGCTCAAAGCGCTGCTAACTATAAGACCAGAGCAAAAGCTTCTCTCAAAGCAAAATTTCATTTGTTAACAAATCGAAAGAGAAAGACCAGAAACATCTTTGGCATATACATACATAGATAACTCATGTATATATTTCCAAACTCAAATTGATTCTATATATATATATATCGTTAACTTACCGCAATCGTCGCTGTCGCTATCATCGATGGTGCTCGCCTGATCGCCGCTTATGCTGCTGCCTGTGCCGCCCAGCAGCATGCCGCTTGTGTTCCCGCTGTTGTTGCTATTGTTGTTGTTGTTGTTGTTGCTGCTCCCGCTGATGTTGTTGTTGCTGCTGTTGTTGTTGTTATTGTTGCTGCTGCTGTTGTTGCCGCCTCCTAGCGAGTGCAGCACAAGCGGCGAACGCGATCGCTCATCTTGGCCATCCACAAGGCCGCCGGCGCCGCCGAGCGGTACATTGGCGCCATGACGATGCAACGCCTCGAGGCGTTCCCGTTCCAACTGCAGCTGATGATGATGCGGATGCGCATGCGGATGCGGATGATGAGCAAGCGGATGTTGCGGATGTGTGTGTGGATTCAGAGGCTGTGGCTGCAGCAGAGAAAAGGAAATGGGAATGGGAGAAATATATATAAATATTTTATATAGATGAAGTAATAGAACAAATGAACTTTGAGAAACTTGAATAGGATATGACTGCAATAGACCCTAATATACAATATATACAATATAATGCAATAATGTATATAAAGATATTCCTAAGCTGGGATGAAAGGCCTAAAGAGTTGATAGATGAGCATTTTAATATCGGAAGAGCACTTGGGAGTAACTAACCCTTCGAATCCATAATTACTTCCTATTGACAGTTTGCAAACTGCTAAAGGTTTTTAAGAATGGAAATCACAATCGAACAGAGAGAGAGTCTAAGAACAGACTCAACTCATCAAAAGTCAATATAACTCACTTTCACTTGATTGCAAATAGCTAAACTCAACTAAATCTAATTGAAGATCTTCAGCTGATCATCCCATCAAAAGCATTTCCTGTTTTCCTAGACCTCCTAGACCTCCTAGACCTCCTAGACCCTATCCAAAGCGCTCAACTGATGCATCAAGATGTATCCACGCAACTAAACATTCATTTCACTAAGACTCAAACACAATCTTTCCATCCAACTACTAGCTCTATGATTGATTGCTTGATTGATTGACTGATTCACACACTTACCGTATTCCATGGTGCTGCTGTATGGCAGTCCTTGGTCAGCGGTGGCGAGTTCTCGCGACCCGCCTGCCTGGCGAAACGATGTAGATGTGCATGTGGATGCTGCTGCTGCAGTTGCAGCACTGCATAGTGGCTGGGCGGAAAGTGGGCCAGCAGTGGCGCCACATGATGATACTGCTCCCGCTCTCGCTCCCGCTCCCTTTCCCGCTCCCTCTCACGATCGCGCTCACGTTCGCGCTCGAAGCGCAGCAGCTGCTGCTGCTGGGCCAAATAGTGCTGCAGTGCCGCCTGCTGCTGGACTTGCTGCTGTGTCTGTTGCGCCTGCTGCTGCTGCTGCTGTTGCTGTTGATGTGGATCACGGGCTGGCGGCGGCGCGTAACAGTCCTCGGGCGGACTGGCCGAGCCGCGTCCGGCGGCGGCCGCCATGGCAGCAGCGGCGGCGGCGGCAGCAGCAGCTGCAGCAGCGGCACTGCCAGCCAATATATCGGTGATCATGAAGCGGGAGCGCGGCGCCTGCGTGGCCGAGGGCGAGGTCGTAAGGGTGCCCGGTGTGTCCCCAACGGCTGCCGTAGTTGTGGACATTTCCGGTGGCATTGTGGTCATGTGGTGGCGCCGACTCCTTCACTTGTCTCTCGCCCACTGAGCTCCGCTTGAGAAGCTTTTGCCGACGGCACAAACCGAACTCAAATAACAATAAAAAAAATGTAATTGGCAACGATATTCACGAATAACGGCGCTCTATATGTTTATGCCTATTTGTGTGTGCTCAGAACTCGCGTGGTTTCTTTCAACTCGCTGTAACGAAACTCTGATGTTTCTTTTAGCTGCACGAGACGTAACGAAACGAGACACGAGACGAGACGAGACGAGACGAGACGATCCGAGCTCAACAGAAGCCGTGAGAGAACCGCTCGCCTTTGGCTTTCAATCGAAACTGAGCCAAGCGGCTGACGCAACGGGCAACTGCTGCTGCTGCTGCTGCTGCTTCTGACTGTTAACGGCCAAAACAAAAACAGTAAAAAAGAAAAAAAAAAAAAAAAAACAGTGGGGAGAACTGCCAACAAAAGCAAACAAACCAGTCGAGTGCTCAGTGTGCGCGCACCTGTCGTCGTCTCGCTCACACACACCCGCTCTCAGTCGAGGTGAGTTTCTCGCATTGTGTATTTGTTGCTGTTGTTGTCATCTATTGCCTGCATTTATTGGTCGTAATTGGCAGCAATTGACATTCATTAGGTTTCAATCAGCGCCAGCGCGCGCGCTCTCTCGCTCTCTCTCTCTTTCTCGTTCTCTCAGTGGTTGTGGTTTGAGTACATTTGGCAATGGCCGCGACGCTGTGAGCGCTGGCAGCCAGCATAACGGTTAGTTGGCGTGCCATAAACATTTTATGGCAAAGCTATTATTGCTGGCGTTGCGACTGCTTGTTGCTGCTGCGAATGATCTAGCTTGAATGACTTTTTAGCTGCTATAAAAATCCAAGCCCAGCACATACATTGACATAACATTGCTAATTTATTGCATTGTAAGAGAGAATCTTTATAGCAACTGCTTGAAACTCAACACATAATACTGAGCAGCTGCTGCTCATGTGTTCTCGCCATGCTGCTGCCGCTGTCGCTGTTGTTGTTGCTGTTGCTGTTGAGGATGCTGCCACCCTGTTGTACGATACGAACAAGTATTATCCAGCATCTGTAAGCTCCGCCCCAATAAACTGGTTAATACACGCACAGCATACAGAGAGACAACTCACGCACTCGGCCACGTCTCGGTCTCACCACAGTCCATATAGCGTGCCTGCTCTAACACAAGCCAAGGCTGCTACGCCAAAGGGGCTGTCTGGATGCCGCCGCCAGGCTCTCTTCTGCTAGCGATTGCCCAAGTGTATGTGCATGTGTGTGTGTGTTAGTTTGTGTTTATATGTATGTGTGTGTGTGAGTGTGAGTGTCTTTTGTTATTTTTGCGCTTGTTAACACTTTTTGTTTGGCATTTAAACAGTAAATTGGCAGCAGTTAAATGATGCGCTCTCTCTCTCTGTCGCTCGCCCTCACTCACGCCAACAGCCGTCCCGCTCTCGCCCAGCGCCCAGCGCCCAGCGATGTATGTATAGTTTTGCGTGTAGTAGTTGCTTAGTATCGATGTCAATTTGCTGCCTAATGTGCAAGTGAATGAGTCTGGCAACTGGATCGGGTACATAATATAAGAGCAAAGCTGGCATGGAGTCCGGAGTGGAGTCTGGCTCTCCGTTGATGGAGAGGGCAGTGTGGCCAGGCGTGTTCGGGACGGGATGCCGAGATGCCGAGATGCTGATGCCGAGATGCCGAGATGCCGATGCTGTTGTTGTTGTTATTTTGATGATGGAGTTTCGCTGCGAGCAACTGCAGTTGTTTTTTGCTTGTTGTTGTTTTTTGTTGTTATTACTTTTAAAAATGGCTTCATTACAAATGACTACAATTGGCGCTGTTGTTGCTGTTGTTGTTGCTGCTGTCGTTGCTCATATTGTGTTGTTGCGTTGCACATCTTATTATTGCTTTGCATACGAAATGCCAAAATATGTGTGTGTATGTGTGTGTGTGTGTGCATTTACATACTGTATGTATTGACCCACTGTTATTGTTGTAGTCTCTGATTGTCTTCGACTCTTGTTGTTCAAGTTGAATTTTATAAATTGATTGAAACAAGCAATGCAATATTCCAAGAATATTGTTAACTATATGAATATAGAAATGTATACTTATAATATATATAATAATGTCCCGCTTTTATCAAGACAAGTGAAGAATTTTTTTGAGGAAAGCAGCGCAGATAAGCAGTTTTTTGCAACAAAGTCGTCGACCGTCCCGGAATGGCCTGAGGCCGATCTGGTCACCCTATATATAATATATTTATATATACACACATATATCTTGCACAAATTGCCAAACAAAAATTTACTACATTTTTTTGGTGTCTAAAATATGTATTTCCTTTAAAAACACAGCTAATATGAGCAGAGATCTTTGGAGAAAAATTTAAATATTAAAGCTAACTTTAATACTCAACTATCTGTAATAAGAATAATGCTGCCAAACATAGAAAACCTAGAATACATTTTCTTAGTAATTAGAAGTTCTGTGGAAAAAAATACATAATTGGTCGTAACAAATAGGACCGAGTAGGAAAAATAGGCGAGCCACATTGAAAGAAACACAAAATTCGCACTAGTTGTCCTCAGAAAGCAAGCAAAGAACTGCTGTTAATGCGAGTTTTTCAAAAAATCTAAAGATTTATTCAAAAAGCTGTAGGTCTGCAGAAATAAAACTCTAAAGATTTATTCACAAGGAATAATAAAGTTTAAACAGAAACTAAAATTATAAACAAATCTACAGTCAACATTCAAAGAAAAGAATTGTACTTCAACGCACATGAAGTTTCCCAGTTTTTCCAGCCTCTTCAAGTCTAACTAAATATAATTTGGAAGCACTCGAAGAGTAGTAATATTATATTCTTGACCTATGTAAAGTTGAACCTGATTTAGAACGGCTGCACAGCTGAGTGGTTGGTGGACTTGAAATTAACTTTTCGACTAGTTAATGCTCAAATTGACACTAAATTGAACGAAAATGTTAAGGACAGTTTACTCGCCTGATTTAAATATCATCGAGAACAATTGAGGATGGAAAATACGTCTTCGGGAATCAATAAAAATATATAAATATATTTAGTCCAAAGCATCATTAATAATTTATATTAAATGTCCTTACAATTTGTTTCCAAATCTGATTTCTGGCGACCCACTTTTAATTATATATGTATATATAAAATAAAATATATAAAACAAAATATATATAAAATATTAAATAAAAGTATTGAAGCCCTCTATTATAATTGAAAATATATATATTTTAATGAAATCATCGCTATCCTTTTTTTCTACATTTTCCTAAATATATTTACTTATATTTATATTTATATTATATTTATTTATTTATATTTAATGGTAGAGAAGCCCATAAAGTTATATTTTAAGGAGAATAAAAGTGAGTCCTAAGTAAAATATTTTTCTCTGATTATTTAGATTTAATATTTTATATATATTTTTTCACTGATTGCAGATCTAAAAACCTATAGCCATATTTATATATAGAAAAATTCGGTGAATATATCTAGATAAATGCAAATCCTTTACGCTTTGTAGCTTGGGCTACTCTTTGTTTTCTTTTTTTTTTTTAATTTTAAGCATTTTTTCAACTATTCCAATCCCAGCTAAAAACATACAGTCTATCTATACTATGTATCAATATTTGCGTCTATTCTTAACTACCCATTGAAATGTGAATTCAGAATATTTTCATCCCTCCTTTCCCACAAATTCGCAAAAAAAGTACAAGTATTTGAGACTTGTGCTTTGGCAAACACATAGATCTTAAAAATTGTTTAAGAAAGTCTGTTTAGAAGAAAAGTTGTTCAATTTCAATTGAAGAATTCAATTTCCCATAATAAAGCCTATAAGCCCATATGTATAAAATAAGCGTAGAATAATTGATAGCTGCTCTGTGCAGGAATCACGGTATCTCCTGGTCGGTTGAGCCCGATAAAATCAACTCTTCTTCTAGGAAGTGGAACAAATCGAAAAAACAAAAATATATATATATTGGAAAATTCCTCAGTTTTAGAACTAGAATTATCAAGTTTAACACTTGCGGCACTGTTGACCTCCAACATAGATAAACATAGCTCTATAGATTATATGCCGGAATAGATATATATCGGAGTTCGGAGTTCTCTTTCGTAATAAATGTAGCTGTTTCTAGACATTAAAGTTACGACTGTCATATACTTTAAGAGATATATAATAAGTATTGGAATAGAGTGTCTTATCGTTAGTTATATCACTGTAGGAGCAGTTTTGTATAATTTATTTGAGTGAGATATTAGTGAACACTAAAATCGTGCGTGTCTCTGGCGGTTTTGACAGACGAGAATTAGAGGTGGGAAACTATCGATGGCACTATCGACACTATCGATGGTTGAGCACTATCGAGTCGACTCACTATCGATGGTCATGCACTACCGATAGTGTATCGATAGTGCCTCGATAGTGTCACACGTTAAATTTGGTTGTTCAAGACGGTTTAAATTTCGACGATGACGATAAAACAATGGCAATAATTTCAAAATGTAAAGCAATTGTCAAATTTTTCAAAAAAAGCACTATTGCTAATGAAAAGTTTAAAATGGCGCAAGAAAAGTTTGGGTATTCACTTTTACAAGAAACTCCAACTAGATGGAATAGTTTCTTTTATATGATTCAACGAATACTGGCGACCCATGATGAAATTGCAGTAATACTATTGTCTACATCCAATGCACCACTCCCATTTCAAGCGGAGGAAATTGATGTGTTGAAGGACATGGAAAAAATTCTTACAGTATTTGAACAAGTTAGCAAAATGATATCTGGTGGGAAATATGCTACGATTTCGCTTATAATTCCCTTGACAGATGTACTTATTCGTAAAACGCATACTATTTCTTCGGATGTGCAAACTGCAGTTGGACAAAAAATGGTCACTGTTTTATTAGATTCAATCGTAAAACGTTTATCGCCATATGAAAAAAGAACTGCGACGAGAATGGCGACAATTTTAGATCCCAGATTTAAAAAGATTGGGTTTAGTTGTTTTATGTTGGGCACTATCGAGGCACTATCGAGCCAATATCGATGGTTTGGTAAAAAACTATCGCCGCTATCGATGGTGCCGACTATCGATAATTTCCCACCTCTAACGAGAATGTGCTATGCTGACTTGGGGCAAATAAGAACAGTCTGAGATTGCTAAGGAAAAAAGCAAGACCTGCTACACTCAGACTAAGTCATACTGTCTATGAAAGGATTAAAATAATATCTATAAGCCATTCGCCGATACACTCAATAGTTCGTTTTTCCATTTTAATTTTAATTTCTAATTACTTTGCTATTATCAAAAACACGTCGTAAGTTCTCAATACAGATCGCAAACCAAACTGAGAAGATTTCAGCAACTTAGCCGAAAGTTAAAGTTCTTAATTGATATTCATTGAATATATATTTGATTATATTGTTATTGTATCCTGAATCCATTTAAAATGGTAAATCGGGGTATAATGGTTGTGTTAAAATGTATGTAACAGGCAGAAGGAGGCGTGGCAGACCCCTTAAAGTATATATATTCTTGATAAGAGCTACGAGCTGAGTCGATTTAGTCATGCCCGTCTGTCTGTCCGTCCTTCCGTCCGCCCGTCCGTCCATCCGTCCATCCGTCCGTCCATCCGTCCGTCCGTCCGTCTGTCCGTATGTGTGAACGCGTCGATCTCAGAACCTATAAGAGCTAGAGACTTGAAATTTTGTATGTAGATCCGTATGCAGATCAAGTTTGTTTCAAAAATTCGATAACCTTGATCGTTTTAATGTTATCGATTAAAAACGAAATCGAAATCCAGTTATTAAATTACATCTCGTACATCTTTAAAGCAAGAGTCTCCAAATTTTGTATTAAGTTTTATATGTATTTTATACAATTTTGATTTTTGTTATATATGTTTTTCTTATATAAGAATTGAATAGGATTAACAATTTAACATAGACCACTATTCCACTAAGTACTTTCTAAACTCTATATATCGATGTATGTAAATAACTATAGAAAGTTTTCCGCCATTTTGTTTTGAGTGATTCGCATCAGTTTGTGCTCCGGCCCGCCCCACTCCACTCCGCACCGCTCTGCTCTCACGAAAATTAATACACAGCCGCAATGGCAGTTCATTAAAAATGAAAAAAGACAAATAAAGTAAGAGATGAGAAAATGTTCACACTCGTCCCACAAGTTATTTAAAAAGACATTAAAAATGACACATGATGTGCAGACGTGACAGCATGGCTGGTGGTGGCGGGGGTGACGGTGGTGACGGTTGGTGGTGCGAGTGGTGGCCAGTGATTGCGTGGACTCATTAAAGTGGCTACAAAATGCCCCACTGGCCATTAAGGGCTGCCCGATTGATGCTTGGTTAGTTGCGTGTAAATTTCACACCGTTGGCTTTTTTCTTGTTTTTAATTAGGTCTTGGCACTCAGTCAACGGAGCTAACGGTTAGAGGCGACCGACCTGCCAGCCAACCAACCAGCCAACCTACCACCCACAGCTACCCCCAAGGGATGCGCTTAAGTGGCTATGGCATGGGCCAGGCCTGGTTGTGGGCTTTGAAGGTGTCGTAATTGCACTCAACTCGCTCTGATTCCTGATAAAAAGCGCCGAGCAGCAGAGAGGGAGAGAGAGAGGGAGAGGGGACCATGGAGTGGGCAGCAAAGTGAGGGGAAACGCTTCAACACAAACAAATTAAAAAGCACTTAACAAACGAGCAGCCGTTGAGAAGGCGAACCCAGGCAGCTCCTCCTGCTCCTGTCAGGCGCCGTCCGTTGCTGTCGCTGCGGCTGCTGGCCTGTGCGTGAGCTATTCGGCTGAAGATCATTTAGAGCTCTGTCAACGCCGCGAGTCGAGCCGAGCTGAGCTGGAAGCTGGAAGCTGTGAGCCATGAGCTGTGAGCCCTGAGCTGTGAGCTGTGAGCTAAGCTCGTAAATTTCGAGACTCTGGCCGTGGCGTGTGGCGTCAGTCAAAGCGAATTCAAATTGCCCAAGTTAACATCCTGTTGCGGCGCGATTTGGAGAACTCAAAATGGGGCCGCTTCTTAATTGAGGTTTAACACAACATTTACCGCTTTTTGCTAATCGCCTTGAAGCCGCCGCCGCCGCCGCCGCCGCCGCCGTCAGCGTCAGCGTCGTCGTCAGGGTGTGTCGAGCCCAGATCAGAGACTCTGTTTCGGATCTAGGTGCCAGTCGCCAGTCCCTAAGCCAAGCCAAAGCTAACCCCTTCCCAGTACGTGATTTCATTCATAAAAATCGCGCTCTCGCGTTTTCCTGTTTCTGTTTCTGTTTCAGTTTCTGTTTTGGATTCGGCTTAATAACAACACGTCATGTCATTTCATTTTCGACCAGGGTCTCGGCCAGCGTCTCCCAGGCCGTTCCTCAATCCACACAAATATCCGCCCGGCTCGCCCCTGCTTTCCCCATCATTTGGATACCCATTGAGAAATGTTTATCACGCAATGTCGCGTCTGTGTTTTTTTTTTTCTCTTCTTATTTTTATCCGCGTTTGCGGCTCCTTTCATCAATATTCAATGTTTATTATTGTTCTTGTTGTTGTTGTTGTTGTTGTTGTTGGTTGTTGAATTTGTTGTTGCTGAATCAACTTAGCGTATTTATATTTAATAATATTGACGTTTGCCCCCATATCGTTGGACCCTCGTTAGAAAACAAGCGCACCTAATGAAACTAACAAATTTTTTAATGAATTTTGATTTATTTCAGCATTTCAATTATATCTTGAGTATGTGTATATATATATAAGTGTATATATATATAGGTATATATTTATATTTATTTTTATTTTATATATGTTATTAGAATTTACTCTATAAGAGTACAGCCTTCATAGCCTTATCTGTTTATTAATTTTGACAACATTAATGGGTATTTTCAAAAATAAATATTTATATATATTACAAAAAAAAAAAAAAAAAAAAAAAAAAAAAAAAAACATTAAATATATCCTAAGAACTAAAGTATATAAGGCATATCTGGTGCGATTATCTCATATATATGTAAACATTTGAGGATATTTGTCTATTAAAAGACGGAAATTTTGGGATATTTTCAAGCTAAGCCCGAGTTAGCTTCAAAGACATTTTAAATTATTAAAAAGCTTTTTGCACTCCCAAGAAAAATAAATATTGAACTAAAAATAGGTCGAAAGTAACAGCTATGCCTTGCGTATTTCCTTACTTTGGTAAACACTTTTCAGGCTCTTTATTAGCCGATTCCGAATCAGGCTCAGATTTGATATACGAATTCGTATCGCTAAGAGTATAGAACTCAACTTCTCTTGTGGCTTGAATTAGAGCCACAAAGATATTGAAAGAGAGCGCTGCACTTACTCTTCAAGATTTGAGTGGCTAAAAATAATCCATATTTTTCAATGAATATTACTTTCAAGATTTCAATAGACAGACCTATATGTATATTTAGCACTCAGATTGATGGAGTATAAACTAAATTTTAAAAAATAATTAGCTAATTTGATTGTCTTTCTATTATAATTAAACAAAATCCTTTATTAAATATATATTTTAATTAAAATTAAGCTTGATTACCAATTACAGATCGAGTATAGTTTCTGCAGGGAAATCAATAAAAGCTAATCGAATTAGGCACACATTTGACACACCTATTGCAGCATCAGTTTCAATTAGAGCGATTCCTGTTTCGAAGATTGTTTATAAAACCTCGGATTAACACTTCTACACATTCCGATATCTCAATATAGAAGGGTTTGTGATCTGTTATTTGTATTCCTTTTTAGGCAAGGAAAGATCGACTTTCATGCTGAAATTTTGTTTTTCAATTGTACTCTAGAGGGAAGTGTCCGACTAGGAGATACCCTGAATCCTGCGCTAAGCTACAATGAATCAAAAATTATTGTATTATTATTTCTTTCTGTACATAGAAATCAAATTATCAATTAATATCGATCGTAAGGAATTGGAAAAAAGACTATAAACATTTACTACATATGGTATACAAGAATATATGTTTAAAATTTCAAGTCTTTAGCTTTTATAGTTTACGAGATAACTGCGTTCATACTAACGGCCAAACGGATAGACGGGCATGCCTATATTGGCTCAGCTCGTCATTCCGATCAAAAATTCATATAATTTATGGGGTATACCACGCCTCCTTCTATCTTTCACATATATATACTCACACAACCATTATACACAGTTTCCATTCTCAACGGTTTCAGGGTATACAAATTGGATCGATAGGGGACAGCATTTCCGAAAATGGGACATGTCCTGTAAAAACAGGCGCACATTTAGTGAAATTTTAATAGAAAACTTAGGCTAACTAGTTCTCTATTTTAATATTAATGCTTACATTAAGTCAAACACCAATAGAAGGTTTAATCAATTCAAGTATATACTAACATTTCCTGAAAGGTTTTGATGCATTTAGTGAAATATTAGTAGAAAATCTATGTTAACTAGCGTATCTTAATACTAACCTCGGGTCCTACACTAGTGGGAAATTCACTCAATTCAATTATATGTGTACTAACATTTCACTAAAGGAGTACTAACATTTCACTAAGGGGATAGCGCACTATCCCCTATGTTAACTAACATATGTTAACACTAAAATTAAGTATTACACTAGTAGGAGATGCAATCAATTCTATTATATGTATGTATACTAAGACTTTACTAAAGCAGTACTAACCAATGTATGTTAACACTAAAATTGAGTCCTACACTAGTAGGAAATGCAATCAATTCAATCATATACTAACATTTCACAAAAGGTCTCAATGCATTTAGTAAAATGTTAGTAGAAAGTCGATGTTAACTAGCGCATGTTAACACTAACAGTAGATCCTACATTAGGTGGAAAATTCAAATTCATGCACTGGCCGTGGGGCAAACGTTTTTGTTGTTTCACATTTTGTAAATTATTTATGGGTGCGTTGGGGGCGATTTGGCTGTGTCTTATCGCTAGTTATATATCACTGTGACAAAACAAAGAGCGGCCAACAAAGGCGAAGACAAAATCGTACAAACCTTAACACAGCAATAACAAAAGCAAAGCCACACACACACAGAGAGAGAGAGACACACACACACACACACACAAAAACTTTTTTCATATGTGTATCTTGGGGCTCTTTGTTCGCAGCTCTTCTCTATCAACCAAATGGGCCGTGACCAATGACAACAACAACAACAACAACAACTTGAATACGATAAATGTACCAAGTTGTATGCTAATTTTGCGATCTCTGTGGGCCATATGCATACATATAAAAAGGCGATAGATGCGACGATAGATGGATGCACTAAAACTGAATCAAACGAGCGACAAGCAACAAATAGAAATTAAATTAAATCAATTTAAATATAGCATAAAATAAAAGTACAAAATCATGTTTCTCTAAAAGGCGAGAATATAAACTAAAAGCAAAAGCAAAAACAGAGGCAGAGGCAGAGGCAGCGGCAGAGGCAGAGGCAGAGGCAAAGGCAAAGGCAAAGCACGACAACAACAACACAACCACATGAAGATTAAGTGAAAGAGAAGATAGATAGTAAGACAAACGGTTCCATTCGCTATTTCGCTCTCTCTCTCTCTCGCTCTCTGTCTTTCTAGGGCGAATGCGCGCACGCATTGAAATGAGTCGAGTTGATATTTATCGCCGCACTAAATCGCCGCACTAAATCGCCGCAATCGCGCGCTATCGCCGCGTTCGCTGCACAATTTGTGAAATTAATTTACAGCTTGAAGTCGAGAATTGCACTTAAAATGGACATAAAACGCGTCAAGCAGCGCTAATTATGACCAAATGACAACGCCAACAGTAACAGAGAGGACACACAAGCACACACACACACACACACAGACTGTCTGTTACAGTTCAGCCCGGCATGCCACCCACTAAAATGAGTTGATTGTCACATGCAACAGATAAGTTAAAAGTGCAACAGAAACTGCGACCAGCCACGGGGCAGGGGCATAAATCGCAGCACTCGCTCAAAATCTTATCGCCAGAACACATCAAAAGTCAAAGTTTTTGCTTAACAGCAAACTGCAACAACAACAACAACAAAGGCCTCCATTCGACAATATTTTTCATGCTAAAAGACTTTTAAGCTGTCAACGACGGCGCTCATAAAAATCGACCACCAAACGGCAGACAGCTGGACAACTGCAGCATTGCAACTTGCCATGTTGCCAAGTTGCCAAGTTGCCAAGCTGCCAAGTTGCTCAACAGCGTCAAACTGTCTACCATTGTTTTTAGCATTTAATGTGGCCCGAACTGCTTGGCATTTGGCCATCGACCGGGCTGACCAAACACGTACCTAGCCCAGGATCATGTCAAGAGATTAGCCACAGAGTGCAACGCATGCCACACACACACACACACATGAACTTCAGCTAGTTCAGTTTCCTAGCGACCTTCTGCTTTACTCTCGCTCGCCTGCTCTCTCTCTCTCTCTCTCCCTCTGTTTCTTTGACAAAAGCAAGAGCGCGAAAGTTAACAGCAGCGATCGTAGTGAAGTACAGTGAGTGTAAATGTAATGTAAATGCAATGGAAATGTAATGGAAATGTAATATAAGTGTAAGAGATGTGAAGAGCTAGGATCTACTTTGCAGTGAAAGAGGGAGGGTTTTAAAGTTAGTTAGGAGCGATCTGAGCGCTACTTAGAACTTTTTTTATTGAGTTCATTTGTTGCAGCTTATTATCTTATCTTATACTCCTCTTAGAGCATTTAGTTCTAAACCATAACTAGTGAGTGGACTTGTATGCCAGATTATACATCTTAAATCTAATCTTATATAGACTGCTTAACTGCTTTAGTCATTCTAGGCTGATTGTATACATGAGTATGTATGTGTATACATATATACTCCTTCATATAAACTGTGTAGAGATGAAGATCAATAGTTATCCGTCTAATACTGTATTACATGGTCATTGCACTTCCTTTATACCCCACTATAGGAAATGATTTACTGAAGAGCTTTAGATCTAGTTGTACTATCTTAATATCTTCATCTTCAGCGATTGACAATAATAAACAAATTTGTATATGTCTTTACTTTACCAATAAGTTATTTTTTTTCAATTTTTGGAACTAGCGAAGGTAGCTCTAGAAAATCGATTCTTATCGATAGTAAGAACATTTACTAAGTTGTCAGAAAGCAAATTCCAATTAAGTGCTGGCATGACTGGATCGACTCAACTCGTCATCCTGATCTAAAATATATATAAATCTCGCACTAAAGATTATTCACCCTTTATTAATAAGAATTTCTCGCAATAGTTAACATCTGTTACTAGATAAGCCTTGACAATACCCAACGCCTCGCGGGCTAATCTTGTGCGTACCCAAAGCTATATCTTTGGCAGATTTCTGCTGCGTAAAATGGATACAATCCTTGTAGAATTAGCATGATTGTCCTTTTAGGTTGGCTAGCATTGCCTTTGGTTGACAGACATAAGTCCTTGAGCGCTGCTCGTTACACTAAATCCGAAAAGATCTATTCAATCAGATTAGTTATCAATAATGGTTAAAATCAGTTAATGATATAGAGTACTTAAATCTATTCTAGAGAACACTATGGAGCGGATCTGAGAATATCAATAGAGTTGTCTAACTGCTATATAGAGAATTCACAGCAGTTAGGCAGAGGTTACAGAACAGTTACAGAAGAGTTACAGAAGAGAACAGAAGAGAACAGAAGGGTTACAGAAGAGCTGCAGAAGAGTTATAAAAGAGTCACAGAAAAGATAGAGAAGAGTTACAGAAGAGTTATAAAAGAGTTACAGAAGAATTACAGAACAGTTACAGAAGAGTTACAAAAGATTTACAGAAAAGTTACAGAAGAGTTACAGTAGTATTCAGGCTGCAGGCCCTAAGCTCTAGCTACAGAGAACTTACCTGTAGAGAACTCTGAATCAATCTGAACAAACGCATTACACTCTATATGTAAATTGTTTTTATAACTCTGATAAACAGATTTAAATTGCTTCCTCCACAGAGATACTTGAAACAGGATCTCTTTCTTTCTTCTTCTATAATACTAGGTTTACAATATGTAATTTTGTTTATACCTTGACAGCTGCCACACCCTGAAAGACTGCTTCGCCCGCCTCTCCCGCCTCGCCTTTGCCTATTTTCCAGTCAAGTGATAGAAGCTTGAGCAAAACAAACAATTAAGTCAGCCAGAGCTGGTCATGTAACAAGTTGACATCCACACGTGCCGCAGCTGTCTCTGTATGTGTGTGTGTGCGTGTGTGTGTGTGTAAAAGATGTTGACAATTGCCAATGGCTGGGATGTAATTCCCAATCTATGAATAACAAATAGGCCCGTGCCAGGCTGACGGCTCCAGGCCCCCAAACAAACTAAGCAACTTGGATGATAGGAGAGAGCCCGAGCTAAGGGCAGGGCAGTTGGGGTAGGCAGGGGGATGACTGATGCTGCTGCTGGCAAATCAAATCATAATATGAATTTTAAAACAAGCAAAACAACAACATGAATGTTGCTGTTGTTGTTGTTTTGGATAGGCAAATGCAATTTTAGAACGTGTTATTACATGAAACGTTTGGCTGAATGGGGCGGAAACGGAAGTGATGTGCCGCCATTGCCATTGCCATTGCCATAGCCAGCGCCATCTTTCTTGTTATGCTTGGGCTGAAATGAGATGGCATGCATTATGCTAGAGGACATACGCTTTGACGCCTTTTGATTTGATTGTCTGTCGCATCAACACGCGACACGCCCCCCACCTTCCCCACTCTCCCTCTCTCGCTCTTCTCGCTGACTGCCTCTAGTCCCACAGGCATGAGCGACATTTGTAATTCAAGTCAAGTTGTTGTTGTTGTTGTTGTTGTGAAGGACTACGGATTATAATTTCTTTTCCGTTTCAATGCATTTCATTTCCGTGTCCAACGCACGAGCTGACATACACACACACATGCGTCTGTGTGTGTGTGTGTGTATGTGTGTGCTTTGCATTTTTGACTCAATTATAATTTTTCATGCAAAAATGAGCGCCGAGTGTCGCAGTCAACATGCATAAGTAACGCTACTTGTAATCTGATTACATAACGTGATCAAATTAAAATGCATACAAGTATTCATCACAGAGGACCAACACAGACACACACAGACACACACACACACACACAGACACACACACACACTCACACACATACTCATTTGTATGCATAATTTGAAATTGAATGCAAATGAAATGTTGCATGCTGTACGTAGATAAGTTGACAGTCATGTAAGAATCCATATAGGCAGATAGACTGACTATATAGATATATATATATACATATATATATATGATTCTTGAACAATCCATTCAATCGAATTGCATTAACAAATACAAGGTGCAAGGCAAGAGAGTGCTCTGGAGAGTGCTCTAATATCAAATACCCTAACCTAAATAACTTGATCTATAATTATCTGAAAATTTTTTGAATATTATATTTAAATTTTTGATATAGGGCAAATTCTATCTACTTATGATATATGGTAAATATATTTCATAGTATCTAGCCATCTAAAATCTAAACTGAAACACCCTAATAGACTGATTCGTATGTCTTTCATATGATAGAGTTTATTAGATGCCTTTCAGAGTAGTCAAAATATTTGAAAGGAAAAAGAAAACAGTAAAGTGTTCTATACATATAGATATATATCTTTCTATTCTATTCCGTTTGAAAACTTTACAACTTATGCAAATGGCACCAAATACAAGAGAAAGAGAGATTGGAACAAAACATCAGATGATAACTTTTGCCTACATCTGTACACAGTATATAGTTAATTAGTTCATAAAAGTAATAAGAGTACGTTGACTTTTGTGGACGCAAATATTGGAGTATTTTTAGTTTTTTTAGTAATAATATTAGACTAAAATAAAATCTTACTATTATTTAAATGCTATTGTGTAGATAATAGATTATTTTATAAGCCTGAATCAAAACTTTTTTGCTTTATAAAACATTTGACAAAGTAACAACGTGTTTTGTGAACACATATCAGGGATACGATGACTTTAGTGGCACATTGTATATATACATTATATATTGATATTTTGTTTATATGCAAAAAGCTACCATTAGCCTGATTCAAATAAGAATTTACTTTACTTCTGAGAACTTTACTTTTATGCAATAGTCTCTATAGATAGCTTTCCAATATTGCATAGTTAAATTCATACAAGCAAGTAAGACTGCTCTAGTCGGAAGTAGAACATTGTGGAGCTCGTAGAATACATTTTCTTATAGATATACTATCTAAATAAAATTTATTAATAATAAATGTAGTATTCATATTGGAAGTCCAGTCATCAATCATCATCAATCAAGTCTTTACTTTTTGTTTGACATATGTTCTTTTCTATTTTAAAGCTAATGAGACAAGTAGCCAAAATCACATAAGTCACATAAGCTATCATAGGTAATTTGTCCCTTGCCCAAATGATCTTTGCCCTAAGAATTAAATTAAATTATCGATTTATCGATAATAAGGATATGGGTTGAGTTATCAAAACAGTTACATACAAGGGCTATACAAGCATCTGACTCTATACAGACGGGCAGAGGGACAGACAGGGCGGAAAGATAGACATGAATAGATCGATTTGGAACGATACATTATGAAGCTTATAACCTGCAGTCATTGCAAAAGGGAATTCAGGCAAAAGGAGGCGTGGTAGATTCCATAAAGTATTCGATATAATCAATCTAACCAAGTCCGTTTGTCTGTCCGTCCGTATGAAAGCAGCGATCTCGTAAACTACAAAAGCTAAAGACTTGAAATTTTTATTATATATTTCTGTATTCCATACTCAATACGGTCTTTTCATTTTTTTCCGAAAGGTCATCTCATTTGATTATTATGGATAGAAATTTAGGTTTCGATCTGATTTTTCAAGCATATCTTCAATGACACAAAAGATTGAAATCAACTAACTATATGTAGTATGCGTATTCCTGTAATGAATACTCGGATTTGGTATATTTCAGATTTTGAACACCTTGACCCTCCCCCTTCCCCTCATATTTGCAGTAAGCAAATTTCAAATAGTAGAGATTTGTGCTTTAGCAAATACATATCAGTTTTTTTGCACTCTGAAAATTTGATTTAGAAAGAGCATTTCGAACAGAAGTTATTCAACAATTAATTTCACCATAGTAAAGCCTATAAGCGCAGTCGCTCCGTTAACTGCGCAGTAAGCAGCGCAAGTGCTTAGGTGTGTGGGTGTGTATGTAAGTGTGTGTCTGTGTGTGTGTGTAAGTGTATGTATAAATGCATGTGTTGTACATGTATAAAAGAATCGTAAAACAGTTGAAATAACAGCTTGTCGCATAGTTCAGGGTATCTTCTAGTGGGATACTCCCCACTGCAGAACTCTTACTAACTATAGCCTAACTTTCAAATAATACACTTTTTTTGACATCTGAATTTCACAATTTTCAGTAATTTTTGTAACTTTTTATAGAAAAAAAAAAATATTGGAAGATCTACAGATTAAAGTATTGCAGATGTGGGCGTGGCAAGAAAATCTTAAATTCTCTTAATATTAAATAACTGAAGGAAATCTTCCAACCCTAGCGCCAAAAACTATAAAAGATATAGTAAATTGTAATATTAACTCAGATCTAGGTGAAGATCAGCTTGAATCCACTTTGATTCTAGCTCTTAAGCTGTCATAGATAGATTTTTGTTCTTGCTGCAAGCCACGCCCCCTTCTTACATAGCTCTACAATGATCTTAGAGATAAATACATATATATATATATATATATAAAGTTTCTTGTTGTGGCCCCAATGATTGTATCTATATAATCTTAAATCAATATCAGGCCAATATATCGTCTTAATTTTCAAATTTGTAATTTATATAGGTTTATGAAATATTTGTACAATTTACGAACTATGGAGGCAACGGCAGAATCATCGGGCATCATCATCCGGACATCAGGTTAAGGTTAATAAAACTTCGTTTCTTCTTCGTTTCTCTTTCTTCATTCTTCTCAATAAAACACTTAAGTCTACATTTGTTACAGGATTGGTTTGACAAAAGGAAAAAAAAAAACCATGTCGCTTAAACATAGAACCAATTTGCGCATACAAACTCTATAAAAAAAAAAATTTATATATATATATACATACATATATATATATCAGGAAATTTGTTATGTTTGCTAATCGAATTACAAATGCTTCGATAAAAAAATACATGTTTTGTTTTATAGTTTTTTTTTTCATTTTTCTTTTTGGATTCGAATCAAAGGCCGAATTTAAACTAGCCGAAAGTATATAGTCTCAATTTGGAAATAACGAATTCGTGCAATCCGAAAAGGAGTTGCAACACAACATGTAGAATTTAAAGAAAACGGGGGCGCCTCTCATTGCGTATGCGCTGTTATCACTATTTTGATCTGTGGATAAACCTCTGGCTTGGCATCCGAGGTGATTAGCTGCACCATGCGTTGCTGTAGCTCATCCTGGCTGGCCTGAGTGCCGGGCGGTATCATCCAAATAGTATCTGCAAGCATTAAGTAAAAACTAGTTATATAAACTCAGATTTGGATTTAGAATAAGATTTAGTTTGAAATTTCGTTTCGGATTCAGATCCAGAGTCAGATTCCACCATTTGCACCACTCACCGCCAAAGTACCAACCGTTGGGCGTGCACATGCGCCACATGATGGCCGGCTGTGTGGGCATCAGGTCAGCCAATATATCACAAGTTTCGCCCGGACGCAGGGACGGCACATTGATGCGTTGCGTCTGTATTGGCGATGTTAAATAGCAGCCGTTGGGCCAGCGCTCGGTGCCGTCGTTCTGCAGCTGAAATGCCTGCTGCAAAGCATTCACATGCTGGCCCTGCACAATCTTCATCGAAGGCAATGATTGCAGACTACAGAAGTCCAGATAGCAACCGACGGCAGTTTGCAAGTTCCTAAACCAAAGAAATCAAATTGAGCTCGATAGATGGGCTAGATCAAGTCGACCAAAAAACTCACCAGTTGCTCATCTCCAAGTAGAAGCGAGCCGACTCGCGATTCATTTGATTATTCATGAGGCTCTGGAACTGACTTATCAGATCCTCGTGATCTGTGGTGCCCATGCAGCTGAATTGCTGCAACAGCAGAGAGTCAATATCATAGTCGTTCGTTGGCAGCGCCGATCCGAGGCTCTTGATTTGCGTTGCTTGTGCGGGTGATGGTAATGCTAAGGCCGAGACTGTTGCCACCGACGAGGACAGAACGACGCCCGTCCCGGGCGGTGCCGGCAATGGTATTGCATTGTTGCTAGTGTCCATCATGGGATTTGTTGTTGTTGTTGTGTTTGTGGTAATGCCAAACAGTGGCTCGCATTGCATATCTTGCAGCAATTGTTGCTGCATTTGTTGTTGTTGTTGTTGTTGCTGTTGTTGTTGTTGTTGTTGGGGAAGATGTTGCTGTTGCTGCTGCAGCTGTTGTTGCTGCAGCTGTTGTTGCTGCAGCTGTTGTTGCTGCAGCTGTTGTTGCTGCAGCTGCAGTGCCGTCTGCTGTGATGGCGTCTCCGTTGTGCTTTGTGACTCGTAGTTTTCCTCAACATCCATAGCTACTGTGTATCCTATTTGCTTCAAATACCTTATCTCCTCAAATCTGCAAATCAAAGTATAAAAATGCGTTGTAAGCATATTTGTTGTTTTTGTTGTTCTTGTTGTTGTTCTGCCATCGCGCTGCAATGACGGCAGTGGGGAGACAATGGGAACATGATATATTCACCTTCCAGTGGGGATGTGATCCAGCACGGTCTTGCGATTGGCGCACTCAATTTGTTTGTTTATTTAACAGCCTTGTTGTGCACATTGATGTGCTCCGCACTTCCGCAGTTCCGTTTTTACATAAATATGGACTAAAACATTAAAAACGGCTAAAATGCAACAAAATATGCAGTATGACCGTATCGGCGTTATCTTCAAAATACCTTGCAAAAGGTTCTTCGTCTATCAAATGATTTGTGAAATACTAAAACTGTTGAATTTTATTGCTAGCACGTTGCAAATACGTCTGATTATTGTGCTCAATACTGTCGTTGTGCTAGGCAGCATATGTTGACACATATATGACACAGCGCACAAAGGTATCTATAGATTTATATTATTTAACAGCTATAACACAGCAAAAAGCAAAATGTGGAGCAAAAGTGGAGCAAAAATGTAAGTAACAGTGCCATGTACTGTAAATTATACGTTAAATTTTGACAGCACTCGAACTTCAGACTCTAAAAAAACTATATTTAAGCCAAATACACATGACTTACTATTTTAGTTTTCATACGTATTTGCATTATTTGTTATTTGTCATCTGCGATACAAGCTGCTGTTAACAGACAGATCAGATGATTGCTAATATATTCGCACTGTTAACTTGCCCGCGTTTCTACTTATTACAACGGTGAGTGTGGAGCCTAAATGTAAATAACAGCGCCAAATATTCTGTAAGTTGTGGATTAAATTTTAACAGCACTCGAGCTTTTTATTAAGCTGCATATTCTAAGGCAACTATATTAAGACTGAAAATACAAGATTCACTACTTTAGTTCTTATACATATATACAGTATATGTGTTAACTGCGATTCAAGATGCTGTTAACAGACAGTTCAGATGCTTGCTACAATATTCGCACTGTTAACTTGTCCTTCTACTCGTTTCAATGTTAAGGGTGGAGTCCAAATGTAAATAGCATAACCTTATGCATTTGTGTCGCCTTTCAATGTGACCATTTCTCACCAACTTAAAAACAAAAAAGTCAACAATATGTGGAACATAAAATTTGGTTTATTTGAACGGACTAAATACTGCCTGCTACTCAGGCGGGCAGATATCGCTGATAATTTGAACCTACTGCCTCACGGACATTGTCGTAGCCCATTTCAGTGATACGAACGGAAAGCTCCGCCTTGATGCGCTCCACTAGATCGGGCCCCTCAAACACAAAGGCCGTATAGATCTGCACATAGGATGCGCCAGCCTCGATTTTCTCATACGCATCCTGGCCAGACGAGACGCCGCCCACGCCAATGATGGGCACACTGTTGTTAATCAGCTGATACATCTGCGCAATCATTGTCGTGGAGCGCTGCCGCAGCGGCTCGCCGCTGAGCGCTCCCTTCTCCCTGGACGTCTTCGAGGTGCTGACATTGTCCCGGGTCATCGTCGCGTTCGACACGATCAGGCCGTCCACCTGGCAGGCGCTCAACCCGATGACCGTGGCCACGTCCTTCATCTCGTTGAGCGTCATGTCCGGCGATAGCTTCAGTAGAATCGGCACGTGCCGGATGGGTCGCATCTGGGCGCGCGCCAGATTGACCGCCTCGAGCAGCTCCATGAGCTTCCGCTTGTTGTTCGTGTTGTGGCGCACTCCCTTCGCATTGCTGTAGTTGACGACGAGATAGTCGGCCACGGGTCCGAAGGTCTTCACGCCGGACATGTAGTCGCTGATGGGTGTGCGGGAGGAGCGATTGCGCTCCAAATTGACGCCGACGACGGCGTCGAAGCCGTCGGTTTCGCGCAGCCGGCGCAGGCGCTGGACTACAGCCTGATGGCCATCGCTATCGATACTATTCCGATTGATAATTGCCCGATCATCGCTCAGTCGAAAGATGCGGGGCCTGGGACTTCCCCTCTGGGCCAAGGGCGTCACGCTGCCAATTTCAATGAAGCCGAAACCCAGATCCTTCAGTCCATGCACTGCCTCGGCGTTCCTATCGAAGCCGGCCGCCAATCCAATCGGATTGCTAATCTCGCGCCCAAAGAACGAGCTGTTCAGGTTCACGTTGTCCTCGTAGCTCGACGGAGGGAACAGTCGATACTTGCACGCCAGCAGCGCCAGATTGCTGCTAGTGCCGGCGGGCAGCAGCCGCACTGCTGGTATCATTAGCGTCCGGATGAGTCCCTCATGGTTCTCATAGGCGCTCAGACCCACATATAGTGCCATGATGCCGGCCGTCGCAATGCCCAGGAAGCGGAAGCGACCCTTTTTCACAGTGAAAGGCTTAGGATCTCAGTGGAGGTTTAGCACAGTGGGGTGGGAGGTGCGTCAACTATGGAACTCACCTTGGAATGTGATTGAGGCATCTCTAAGAATTTTGTTAGAGCAGCTTTGAATGAGATACTTGCTATTGTCGCTCTCTGTGGTTAGTTAGATCGGTGTAGTTTCCTAGATTTTAGCTATAGATAGAGTTATTCATGTTTTTTTTAACCTCTTCGAAATATTCTCAACTCGAATGATTTATGTAAGTGTGTTTTGACAGACGAATCAGTTGCAATTATTTATATGTAGTTTCAAACTAAGCTAAGTATGGCCTGGTGTACTTAGTTATAAATATTATAGAGTTCAACCTTACGGCCTGAAGGAGCTGTAAATGCTCAGGCAGCTGGAATGCATGAACAAGGCAAAGATTGAGCGCTTCAGAAATATAATTGACAAATTTAATGCTGTTTCATTGTTAATCATTTATAATTTAATTGTATATAATAAAGTTTAATAAGAAATTGAAAACGAGATTATTTCAGCTACATTTCATGTTTAAATCGTTGGCGCGCAAATTTGAATTCCCTTTTACAACACTAATAAATACCAAATCTGAAAAATACCAACTCGGTGCAATTGCAATTAAGCTTATTGCTGCAGCCGTATATCGATGATGTCTTATCGACTATCGATTATAAATCAAGTGTTGTATAACACAAAGTGAATTTAGCAACTAAATTTAAACCAAAGCGCCACAAAATTAATGTGAGCTTTAAAGAAGCACACAAAAAAAAAAAGAGTTATAGAATCAGAGTGCGAGAGAGAGTAGAGAGAGGCATAGAGCCGTATACGGAGTTCAAGGGCTGCTGGAATTCAGTATTTGTGCCGTGCCGCCTGTCAAGACTAGACAGCTTTGCTCTAACGTAAAAGTCGAACAGAATAAACAAGCATAATTTTAAATTTTTGGAAGCGTACATACAACAAAATTTCATCTGGTTATACTTTTTCTCTTCCCTCCAAAGCATAATCTATAACTCTGAGGCTTCTTAATACCCTCCTATCCCACCCACTCATATAGTTATAAGTCTGAGCAATGTTGAAACTACACGATCTGTATGGCCAATCATTTGCTCACGAGTTTCAGGTAAGTGCCCAAACATATCGCGGCCACACACGATTGGCTAATGATAAGCGACACCCTCCCCCCATTGGCGGTCATTCACCAGTTCACCAATCCGGACTCTATCAAGAATGCTGTCAAGCGCTACAATCAGCAGCGCGCGGCCGAACGGGACGAAGGCAAGAAGGATCGGGAGCTCACCAAGGTGACCAAGCCGCGTTTCTGCAAGATGCGGAACACCGGCCGCGATGTGCTCAGCATGGTAACATCGCGTGACCTGGATGTGGAAACGGAAATCTCTTTGCGCAAACTCTCCGACACGCCCCACAGCAGCGCGAGCGGCGCCAGCGCCTGCAGCGTGAAGAAAGTCAGCAATTGCAACAATCCGCCCGTGAAGCGTTTGGCTGGCGGCGCAGATACAATTGCCACGCCAACCAATAGCAGCCGAGCCAAGAAGACGCGCATCCGCAAGACGAAACGTGCAACAACAGCAACAGCAACAGCAGCAGCAGCAGCAGCAGCCAAGCCGAAACTGGTTGATCTGACTGAACTGGTTGATCCGTATGCGGCGCATATCGAGGGACTGCATCGGCAGGTGTGCGCTGAGCTGCAGTCGATGAGTCAGGTGCAGATGGATCTGATCAAGCGCAAGCCGAAGCCACGGCGCGGTCAGCCGCAGAAGCCGCTGCAACCGCAGCAGCCACAGCAGCCGCAACAACAGCATCAGCAGCAGCATCAGCAGCAGCACCCGCAACAGCAGCAGCAGCATCAGCAACAACAGCAACCGCACCCGCACCCGCAGCAACAGCAGGCGGGCAAGTCGAAGCTTGGATCCAATCAGACATCGCACAATAACAGCAATCAGCATTCCCGGAAGCGAATGCACACGGATAGCGCATCCGCATATTCAGAGCCCGACATGATACTGCAGCGCCTGAAGCAGGTGCTAACCGAGGAACAGTTGCACATGTCGAACCAAGCAGCACAGCATCAGGCCCGCTGGACAGATGTGACATCAACGACCACAGCACCGCAGTCAACCCATACCAATCCGTACGATCCGTCGACCGGCGCCATTTCCGACGCCTGTCTGTATGTGAAGCAGCGACAACCTACAGAGCCAGAACCGGCGGAGGACAGTGATCTGGAACAGGAGTATGCCGACCGTCCCGACTATATGCGCTATACAAAGCGCTCGCCGTACAACCACAGTGAGCCGGATACGGCTGATCACGGTGATCAGCAAAAGGCCTGTTTCGTCGAACTGGAACCACACCCCAATTGGATTAGCTTGCAGCGCAGTCTGAAGCCAATGCACTACACGTCCCAACGATCCGATACGGACAGCAGCACGCTTTGCGATCAGCATGAGGAACGTCTGATGTTCGACAATGCCCAGGCAGGTGCTACCAATGGCGACACCTTTCCGCCCATCACGGACAGAGCCACAGCCAGGCAACACCAACACAGCCGGCAGCAATCACCATCGGCTAAGCACAGGCAGCACAAGAAGGTCAGGAGTCCGAAGGGGTCGCGCCACTCGAAGCGCAAGGCGCAGCTGGAGCAGGAATTGACTAGTGGGGCTGGCGCTATCGCTGGCACTGGGCCACGTCAGCCAGGAGGCGGCGACAGGGATCCGCTAATACTATCTGCACCTGTAAGGCCATCGGAACAGCCCCACACAGATCTCTCCATGCCAACGCTGTCTCCGCGACGTCGCAAGGCGCGTGCTGTCGTCTGCACTCGATCGCTGGAGAATCTCAAGTACCAAAAGATGTCCATTTACAACAAGATCTCACTAACCCAGGAGCGCATCATATCGGCTCTGGACAAGCTGCAGTGCAGCCTGCTGCAACTACCGTTGATCCACAACAACAGCCAGGAGAAGCAGCGACGCGAACGGAACGCATTCAATTTCTGTGTGAGATTCTCGCGCAACTTTCTGTATCCACTGCGTGGCATGATCGAGGATGTGCGCTGCACGCCGGTGGCGAACTTCATTAGCGCCGCCTCGAACGAGGCCAGCCAGCGGGTGGTGTGCGTCTACGGACTGATGTACCACTCGATCGGCAGGTATCAGCGGCAGGTGCGCTATTTCCTGCTGGACAAGGTGCCCCAAAAGCTGAGCGCGCTCATCGAGATGATGTACACGCTGACGAACGTCTGCCTGGAAAAGGGTGTGCTCGATCGTCAGGATCCGGTGGTGGAGTGCCTGCAGCAACGCTGCACCAGCTTCCTCACGTTCATTGAGGACATGCAGGAGCAGCGCTTCCAGCTGGCTCGCGAATCCTACAGACGTCTGCAGCGACGTGCTTATGGCGGTGGGCATGGACATGGACACGGACATGGACATGGACACGGACACGGACATGGGCACGGACATGGACATCTACATGGACATGGACACGGACATGGACATGGACACGGACATGGACATGGACATGGACGCGGATATGGTGGGGCTCGCCCGGACATGCACGAGCGCTACGATCTCAAGATGTGTCTCAATGATTTAAAGCTATACGAACCGCGTCTGGTGCCCAAGGAACGCTCCGATAAGCGTCGCCCGCGCATCTGGTTGCGTAAGGCCAAGATGCTTACGGAACCGATCAATCCCCCATTGATGCCTGGAATTATACTAAGCCAGGGGTCCGAAGTGCCACCAGAGCAGCCCAGCGAGTACGTGCCCACTCATATCGAGTGTGTCCAGTGTGGCGACAATCGCGGCGAGCCAAGCAGCGAACCCGAGGAGCCCGACGACCAACACCGTCAGCTGTCAAATATATTGGCACTGTTACAGCAGCCCGGACGCGAGAAACGGGAGCTGCATCAACAGCTGTTGGAGGCAATGGAGCATGTGACCAAGTCGCAGGTGCGCGAGGTACTAGACCCTCTAGTGCGCTCCCTGGGCAACATGTTGGATAAGAAGGTAACTATAAACCAGTCGAAATGAAATACTTTACACCCTCTCATACTCATCAACCCATTCGACTGTATAAACTTTTCAATTTCACTCCACCAAGTCTACAGATGAAGCCCAATGAGGAATAGTCGCTGGCAGGAACCAAAAGACTCAATAAAATAAAATTTGCACTTTTCGTTTTCGGTGAACCAAATTGTAAAGTAGTTTATTATAGTGCATATGCATGCGTATGTAAATGTTTCAAATCGCTGTGGGATCAATAAAACGTATCGTTTTGATTAAAACACCAATACACTCTGCCCACTATGATTCCGATACTGATTGTTAGCTAAGCGGATAGAGTTAAGATATCTATCTTGTTGGATTTCTATATCTCAAAAGGCGGAAATAGCCAAGAGATTATATCTCTGTATACAAGGAACATACAAAAGTCCGATAGCTGAGTATACTCGGAGGACATACGGATACTCCACTGTCGGACGTCCGATTAACCCTATTCATAGCAATTCGATCTTCAGTCAAACAAGAAGTTTCTGCCTCTTATAAATAAGCCATTTCAATTATCTTGAACCAAGAGATCATATCTCTGTAAACAATATATATTATGCAAAGAATGAACAGACGTCCGATAGTTAAGTATACTCGGAGTATATACGGTTACTCCTCTGTCGGACATCCGTCTAACTTTTAGACAAACAAGAAGTATTCGCCTCTTATAGATGGACCAGTTCAATTATCATTAACCAAGAGATCATAACTCTGTATACAATATATACTATGCAAGGAAGGAAGGAGTTTACTTTGAGTATATAAGGATACTTTAATGTAAGACGTCCGTCTAACCTTATTCATAACAAATTCGGTCTTCAGTCAAACGAGAAGTATTCGTCACTTATGGATAGGGCAGTTCAATTATCATTAACCAAGAGATCATATCTCTATATACAATATATATTATGCAAGGAAGGACGCAGTTTACTTGGAGTATATACGGATTCTTTACTGTCGGACGTCCGTCTAACCTTATCCATAACAAAGTCGTTGTTCAATCAAACAAGAATTATTCGCCTCTTATAGATGGACCAATTCAATTATCATTAGCCAAGAGATCATCATATCTCTATATACAATATATATTATGCGAGGAACAAATAGACGTCCGATACTTGAGTATACTTCACAGATACTCCACTGTCGGACGTCCGTCTAACCCTATCCATAACAAATTCGATCTTCCGTCAAACCGGAAGTATTCGCCTCTTATGGATCGGCCAATTCATTTATCATTAACAACAACAATGGATAATATACTAAGCATACTTTGTCTAACAACAAAATCTCAACACAATAAAGAAAGAGATAGCAACAGTTCTGTAGAAAGAGAGCGCAATAGAAAGTAAAGGCTGTGCTGCAAGATTAATTGTCATATATTTTTTCATATATAATATAATAGCTTCAGAATAATAATACAATTTAGAAAGAGATAACATGTGAGATAGAAAATAGAGAGAGAGAGAGAGAGCGACAGTAACAGTTAGAATAATATATATAGAGAGAGAGAGAGATAGAGATAGAGTGTTACAGGCAACATTCTGTATGTGTGAGCTAATCAAATGTTTGTGTGTGTGTGTGTGTGTGTATTATAGCAACTATGTAAACACAATTATATAGTTGAATATATTTTTAATAGAAATATATACCGTTACTCCCCCGTCCCACACCACTCGAGAGCCGTGACGAACTCTTGACAGTTCTGGCAGCTGTTCTTCTCTAAATGCATTTATCGTGTAAAATGCAATTTATAAATAGTAAAAAAAAAAGTAGAGAAAGATATATATATATATATACATATATATCTTGATATATTTTAGTACAGCAAAAAGCATTTGCTGGAGTAGCTCTCTCTGTGTGTGTGTGGAAAAGTGGTTTAACTCTTGTTTTCCCCATTTTGTTAGCTTTTGGACCTTCGAATTTCTTGATATTGAATTCTTAGGAATTTCGTTAGGTTTTAACTTTGTTCAACAACTGCGAATACTACAAATACCATAAACATCTATAATATACAGCGAAACATCTATTAATGCAATGCCTCCTGGCCCACCTGGCCCGTCCGGCCGCCTAGTCCGAACAGGCCGTGCACAGCGGCTTGTTGTCCTCCACGGCGAATGTGCTCGCCGTAATAGGCGTTAAGCACTTCTGCAATCAAAGAGAGAGAGAGAGAGAGAGAGCATTGAGAACACATAGTTGATGCTAGATCATTGTGCTGCACTCACCTTGCACTTGAAGCAATCCCGATGCCACTTGGCATTGAGCGCCACAATCGCATTCTCCGTTATCGGCTGACTGCAGCCGGCGCAGCGCGCCGCGAACAGCTGCTCGAAGTCGATGCGACAATAGGGTCGACCGTCCCGCTCATAGAACGAGGTGCCCACCAATGGCTTCTTGCATGGACCGGCGCACACGAAGCACTCTTCATGCCACGACTGCTCCATGGCCTTGATGGTACGCTGTCAACAAATTGTAAAATTTATATTTAATATATATATATATATATATCAAAAATATTAAATATTTAACATAATTAACATTAACTATATAAATATATATTTGTATATATTATATGCATAATCTCAGCCAATCAATCGCGCATACTCTGCCCCCACTCGCGTGGCCTTCATGACGCTCATTAGGCGGAACGAATAGTTCTTACAGTCAGTGCCGTAATGTCGCATTTTGAATGCACTTTAAGCAAACGAATGTAACTTAACCAGCTAATACGACCAAGAAAATATATTTTAATATAGAAATTTTAAATAACTAAAAGCAGAAATGAAGAACAAAACAATTAAGAGTGCTCTAGTCGAGACTGCTCGACTACGAGATACCCTGAACCCTGCGAAGAGTCAATCTTCCCAACATGATATGCTTATTTTGCATATACAACTATTGCGATCAACGCACACACACACACACATGCATACGCACGTATAAGCACGCGCCCTGCTGACTGCGCAGTTGACGCAGCGACTGCGCTTGGGCTGCAATATGCCTATTGTATGGGAAATTAAATGTTAAATAACTTTTTTTGTGGATGGACTTTCTTAATCAAACTTGCACAGCGTAATCATGTCATTCATATGTATGTATTTGCCAAAGCACAAGTCTCTAGTATTTGAAATACGAATTTTGCAAATTTGGGGCGAAGGAGCGTGGCATCCAAAATCCAAAAATTATAAAATCTCCGCATTTATTACATGGCTCTACACAGTAAATTTGAAGTCTCTAGCTCTTACGGTACGCAAAAACGAAGAAAAGTTATCGATTTTGATCGATAATAAGGAAACGGTATGAGTTATCGAAAATATAAAAAAAAAACTCGTACTGCGTAGGCTATAGACGAGTATACTCTGAAAATTTCAGATCTTTAGCTTTTGTGGTTTACGAGATCGCTGCGTTCATACGGACGGACGGATGGACGGACAGACGGGCGGACAGACGGACAGACGGACAGGACTATTTCAACTCAGCTCATTGAGCTGATCAAGAATATATATACTTTATGGGGTGTGCCATGTCTCTTTCTGCCTGTTACATACATTTTCATAAAAACATTATACCCTGATTTCCCATTTTCAATGGGTTCAGGGTATAAAAAAAGAAATAGAAAAACATACAAATCAAATGCAAAATGAAAACAATATAAAAAGCTTTCAGCTAAAACTCTATATATATTAGTGTTTTTTTTTATTTTTTTTTAATTTTTAAATTATCTAGGCAAATTTGAGTTGAGTACCACAAGGCGCATTAGCAATGTCAATGTATGTGGACAAAAACCCATTGCATACATTCAGGGGCATATGTATATATTGCTGTTAAGAGCAAGGCAGGAGCAGGTGCAGCTTCTCAAGAAGGACAGCATGGAAGAATGAGGACGGATGCTGTGAGATTCTTCTTTATTTCTAATGTATTTTGTAGCCAGATTCTACTGCACTCAAGATTTTGGTATGATTAACTTGAATATGATCAGCTAAATCCTCATATATTTCAATGGCATTTCAAGAGTTATCTCAAATTGATAGAAAACTCAATTAGAATATTCCCCACAATTTGAAATTCGTTAGCGAATCTTATCTTTGGGGAAGAACGAACGCAATCTTATTTGTAGTTAAATATGCTCAGATATCTAATTTGATATTATGAGCTAAAATTGTTTTTATAATGTGAGCTAATGATGTGCTAAAGTATATTTATAAGTGAGTCTACATCTGTTTGATATTTGACTTCTGATCTGTGTCTGTCTGTCTCTGTGTGTGTGTGCGTTTTATGATTATATTTGTGTCAATTGATGCGTCGTACCTAAAGAGCTGGATAAACTGGCTGTACGATCTATGTATATAAATAGATGTCATATACTGAGTAATATATACGATAGATACCTATAGCCAAACGCATCTGCATCTGCACATATGACGACTAAAATATAATCAGGTTTCGTATGCATTACACTAAAGCTTTATAGACTAGATGAACAAATGTTGACAGTATTCATAAAGAGCCAATGTTTATGGCTAACAGACGCCGGCGATGATGTCAATGGTATTGTCAATGACTCGACCTAGGTAAACATATGTGAGGAATGGGTGGTTGAGTGTTGTGTACTTACCTCCAAGATGGGCTTCTTGCAGCCGAAACAGGTGCCCGAGTAGTTGCTCACGAAACAATCGGAGCAAACCGGCTCCCCATTCTGTATGTTGAAGGTGGCCTCGGTGATGGGCTTTTGGCAGTCCTTGCAGGCGAAGTGCTCCGGATGCCAGGTCTTGCCCAGGGCCGTAATGATGCGCTGCTGTATGACCTCATTGCACTTGTGACAGATCGATTCCGGCTCCGACTGCGTGAATATTCAGATAACAATACAATTTACACTTCATTCAAATGAAAATCACGTCGGCAATTCGTTCAAATATTTCATAATTTCATTTTCCACAGTTTATTATGTATAAAGAAATGAGTAGAATGAATGGATGACTAAATGTGAGAGAATGAATGGCTAAATATACTATATAGCATCTATATATATAGTATATATATATGTATATACATGTACATTGTCCAAAGGGGCATGATATTATGCCTTGAGTTCATAAACCGCAACAATAACAACAACAACATTTGAGTGTAATTCAAAGCACAGACCACAAAAAAAACTTTTTTTTTTTGTTTTTAATAACAATAACAATAAAAATAACAACAACAGCAACAAAAATCAAATGATGAACATCAGCGTTGCAGCATTTTGATTACATATATTATATAGCCATAATTGTGTTTACTCAGTATATATATACATATATAATCTACAGATATATATATATAAATATATATAATGTTAAATAGATGAGCAACTGGAAGCTTCGACATTTTCTATTCATTAATTAAACATCAAAGGTAATCAAGTATAATTATTATTAATGTAATTTATCCATTTAAAAAACTTTAATATTTATATAAAAACAAAAACACATTCATAGCAGAAAATCTAGTATTTGTTTTAATCTATACTAAAGCAAGTATGGATGTTGGTTGCAGTTGGGTGCTACTGACTGCCTAATGCTCGTTCTAAATTCCAAAATAGTCAAATGATTTTTAGTAAATCTAAAGAGGGAGTCTGCAGTATTTTAACTGATAGTTTGATTTGGAGTTGCTAGCTCAAAAAATTTAGAATATACAGTTTTCTTTATTTAATACGCCCTCAAAAGGCGTGTATGAATAATTTTTGTGTTAGACTTTAAATGGAGTAACGTAACTCAAATTTTTAGGGCTAAGGATCCGAAGCTGTAATACCTTAAATAATAATGTTTCTATTAGACCAGTTAAGTCTTTCGCCGATTTGTCAATCTATCACCCCTAATGGGTGTGTCGGGAAACTCCTAATACCCTAAAAGATAACGGTATAAACGAGCATATATTCCAAATTTCAAGTATCTAGCTTCAATAGCGATGAAATAGTTTGCCTACATTTGAAGAGAAACGGACGGATGGACGGACAAACGGATGGATAGACGGACGAACGGACGGACAGCTGGATGAGCACAAAGACAGGGAGCAAAAAAACCAATATACTCTTTTCACTTATTGAACGAGTATAAGAAAAAACATGTTTTATATTGTATACATTTACAAAAAAAAAAAGATGAAATTTCTCAGAAACTTTAACTTTTTTTAACACTTGATTAATTTGTGGAATTCAATACATTTTTGCTACGGAACCGCTTGTCATTCCCGCAACGTAGTTCTACGAGTGATATATTGATGCTAACTTTGCAATCAATTCAATTAGTTAAAATACATTTTATGGCCAAGATTAAACCTGAAATCAGCTGATTTAATGCCATTCATTTAATTCAATTTATTATTAATTTCCCCAACTTGAAATGTTCCCATAAAAGTCCAAATGAGAAATGATCAAATTAAAAAGTTTCGGCTCTTCAAATGTATTCACCTTGAACTTTACACTCGGTTCACTCAAAGATTGATGCTGGCAGATTGTAGTACTTAACGTAGAGCCATTTGGAAGGCAATTGCAATAAATTTGATGGCAAATACTTGGCCTGGGCTATTATAGATGACTATCTATAGATAATTCCTAGTATATGCCATATAGCCAGGCATTAGTAAGCCAATACTATCTGCATTTATCATCGTTTCGTTGGCACGTACTGGACATTTCGTCAGTTTTCCATGGCTGACCACCATATTGAGTGGCATCGCCCACTAACTGTATGGCCCACCCACGGTGGTGTGTCATGGATAAGCACACATGCACCCATATGGCAATGTCGTCGAGGCTCGTTAGCCGAGTTGCGAACCATTTCGGGGTGTCGCTACAGGCGTCAAACTGATTGTCGCTGATAACGGTTATGCAAAGGCGACGTCACCATTATAACGAAAACCCGCAAGGCAAGTGGTAAACGGTAAATGGCAAACGGTAAACGTCAAGCGGGCGCATATAAGGCAAATCGTTGCTCATAAAAATGAAAAATGGCAGCAGGTCGTAAATTTGACCAATTTACACGTTGCACTTGCAGCTGGCGGAGCGAGCGGGCAAACGCGGTCGCGGCCGTTATGCCTGTTGCTGTTCTATTTACACAAGAGTTTCTCTCTGTGTGTGTGTGTGTGTGTGTGTGTGCGTGCATCCGTGCGTGCATGTTGTTGCTGGCAGAAGAAGTCGACGTCGACGTCGACGTCGACGCTCACCAAATTTAATTTGCCCGAATTAAACGCACATTAATTTTTCGGCTAGCAATTGCGGGCACTTTTGCTGCCTGACTAGCGCTGCCAGTTGTTGTTGCTGTTGCGCTTTACTTGCTTATTTAAAGTTTGCGCCAGATGTAGCAACAACAGCAACAACAACAGTAATAATGAAGACGGCGACGTCTCACTTAGATCATCGCTAGAGTTAGAATTGAATTAAACAAATGAACGCAAATCGACACGCAGTGAGAGAGAGAGTGCAGCGGAAGAGGTAGAAGGTAGAAGGAGAACGAGCGCGAGCGCGAGCGTGTGAGCATATGAGTGCGAGAGCCGCACTCGCGCACACACACTCCACATAAGACTGCCCTACCATAAAAGAAAACAGTAATAACAGCAACAACAACAACAACAACAACAGCAGCAGCAGCAGCAGCAAGTCAGCAGCAAACAAACAAAAAGCAGCGCACAACTTAACGAAACATTTTGGCGCCCATTGGCCAGCAAACAAAAACAAATGAAAGTAAACAGCCGACTCAACGATGACGCACTGTCAATGCTCTTCAAGATTACGTTACGTTACGCGTTACGAGACGTTAAGCTGCAAGCTTTTGCTGCAGTTTATGTTTTCTATTTGACAGCTAAGTTTGAGAATTTATATAAGCAAATTAATTTATTTTAAATTATTATTTTATATATATGCATATATTATATATATATTTACTAATAAAATCTAATAGGTCTAGCACGATGTATCAAAAAGTGCGCCAAATTGAAGAGTATCGCAGCTTAAATACTCTAACATTATCTTATATAGCCTACATAAAAGGTCAAATATATTGCTACCAATAATTGGAATTAAAAAATTTTAATTAATTTTAAAAAAATGAAAAATTTAATTAAAAAAAAAAAATTTTAATAAAATAAATATATTATACAAAAATTTGAGCCAGTTTAAAAACACTTAGAATATAATATAATAAATATATTAAGGTTTATTTAAAAATGCGCTATAGAGTTACCGACAAAAAGGTGAAAAAAAAATATTAGTAATAATATTAATAAATATATTATATACAAAATTTTAGCCCATTTTGAAGAAATATAATAGTAGTAGTTTAAAGAATATGTCCTTCCATGGGATCCAAATTTACACTCGAATAGTCCTACATTTCATTTTAAGTTGTGAGCAATGAAAGATTAAGAGATTTTTATTAGATTACCTATTAGATTTACCTATACATATATATATATATATATATATATATATATATATATATATATAACATGCATAGACATATGTATATGCATATATTCACACAGCATACAGCGCTGTTCATGAAAATAGAAGTGCAGCTAAGTAATAAATGTTTGACAGGAAAAATAAATGAAAAATAAATTTTATATAAAAATATTTTTGTAAATTTTGAAAATAATTTTAAACGAATATTCAGATTAAAATATTTTATATAAATTAAAAAAAAAAATTTTGGTTACAAATTAAAATTAACCAAAATGTAGTACTTGATGAAAATAGTTTTGGAAAAAAAAACTATTTAACATTAGTTCAACTTTATATATTATATTTTATATATATATATATATATATATATATATATATATATATATATATATATATATATATATATATATATATATATATATATATATATATAAATATATATATATATTTTTTTTTAAATAAAAAATTTAATTTTATATTAATTCTATTGAATTTTTAAATCATTTTACAATTAAATTAATATAAAATATATATTTATATATATTTAGGTATGTATGTATATATATATTTTTTTTATTATTTTGCACTTCATATAGAACTATAAAATTTGTATTTTTGTTTCGATTTCGACTTTGTTTTGCCACATGCAAATTTCACAGTTCACCTGTTACACCTGTGTGTAATGTGTTGTTGTTATGCATTGATTGGATTTTGAGCTGTTATCAGTTAATTGGCGCAATCACAGAGAGAAACAGAAACAGAAACAGAAACAGAAACAACAACAATAACAACAACAATAAATAATAACGTAAACAAGCGTTAAAAATTTAGCCGGCGCAGTTTTCCCTTGAAAAGCCAAACAAAGCGCAGTAAGTGAAAACAATTTATTTCAATTTTTGTTGAATTTATATTTTATAGTTTGCTTATTCAAATGCGATAATTAAAATATTGCGCGCATGATTCACAAAACATACACACACACTCCCTCTCTCTCTCTCTCTCTCCCTCCCGCTCTCTCTCTCTCTCTCTCTCTCTCTCTCTTTGTTATTGTTGCTGCTGCTGCTGCCATTGGCCAGAGGCCATCAATCAATGCTGTCAATCAACGAGGCGCTATGTTTAGCCATACAAATTATTGCTTTCGGCCAACATTGCGTATAAGTAATTGCCATTTGAACCACGCCGGGGCGTGGCAGCGGTGGGTGGCACTGCTTTTGAGCTGCTCAAGATCTTAGCAGATCACTTAACGCTGGTCATTGACCCTGACACAGAAAAAAAACCAAGAGATATACATATGTACATTAATTTTGGCCGATGTCTGATCCAGCTATATACACAGTCCGTTGTTAGTCGATTAAACTCTACTTTATGGGCCAATATACTGGGCCATACAAATCAAGTTTAATGCTCATTAATGACAGCTATAAAATAATCAAAGTTTGCAATTATTTCGCTTATCTCAATTTGTCTACTCAAATCATTTGGAAGCTTTTCTATAAATATTTACTTTGGTATTAAATTTATTTTATTATTTTTAGTTTTTGCAGAAACAATTTTCAATTCACTAAGTTAGATTTGAATGAAATCCATTCTTGAATCTAGAAGGGAATGAGTTAGGGCTTGCGTATAGAGAAAGCCTTAGTTATAATATATATACTAGTATATACATATATATATCGCTTATAGAGAAACCTTTGCTTTAGTTTCAAGCTAAAATTTCATTGCGATTTTTAATTTAATTTCAAATTTTAAATCAAATTTTTTTTTATTATAAAATTTCTATTTTCTATATATATATAGTTTCAAATTAATTTCAAATTTAAGTTTTAAATTTCAATATCAAATTTCAATAACAGATTTCTATTCAAAATTTCAATATAAAATTTCAAATTCTATTTTCAAAATTAGTTTTAAATATCTTGAAATTTTTAATAGATATTTCTATAAAATATTCTATAAAATATCAGTTTCAAATTTTAATTAAAAATATCTTGAAATTTTTAATAGATATTTCAGTAAATATTTCTATAAAATATGAGTTTCAAATTTTAATTAAAAATATCTTGAAATTTTTAATAGATATTTCTATAACAAATTTGGTGGATGGATTGCTAGTTTCATATACATAGTAATATCTATTTATATAGAATATCATGTTAATCCATAATTTTTCAACCAAGTGCTATACTATTTGCTATAATAAAGAAACACCTAAGTATTTTCTTTTCTTTCCATATCTGCCTTAGTTAACAAATAAATAGGAATTCATATAAATTGTTTACAATAATTTTATATATAAATTGAAAAAGAACGTGATTTTTATTATAAATTTATAAATTATTAAATTATTTATATATTTAAAATAAAACATAATTTTACCAAAAAAAAAAAAAGAGGAAAGTAAAGTAAAAATGAATCATTCGGATCAATTGGCTGCCAAATTTAGCCTTGGAATGTCGATGCTTGAAAATGATGTCAGAGCTGAGCTTAGAGCCGAGAATTTGGCTTTTGGGAATTGGTCTTTGGGAACTGTTTACCGTTAGATCGCAGTCTGCCTTTTGGCTGTCGGCGACACTTTTGCTTTTCCCAGCAGTTCCGTGGGCGTTACACACAGCTTCAAGCTCCCAGCTCCCAGCTTTATAACATATGTATATAGATCAACGGCTTTCGCGTGATCAGCTTCAAGTGTCGTTTGATTTACAATTTGTTGTTGTTGTTTTTTTCCTCTTCTTTTTTTGGAAAGTTTCATGTTCGCCCACTAAAACAAGACGTCAACTGGAGGAGGCGCGCAAGCACGTTGTTGTTAAATATTTACAAATATTTTTTTTTTTTTCTGAATAGTTTTTCGATTTGATGAGTTTGTGCTTGGGTTTCTTTTAGTTTTTTTCAGTTTTTTGTTTTTGTTATTTTTAGTATGATAATTATCCAAAGTACCAATAAGGCAAGCCAGACCATATGGAGACGCGCTTTGTGCGCGTGAGTTGGGATAGAAGAAGCAGCAGTAAACGAGTAAGGGCAGGCTAGCTGTGAATAGGCGACTGTTAGATACCCTATATAAGAGAGATGAGCAGTTGATGTTGTTCTTAATTCTTGAATAGGTTGGTATAGACATCAGCTAAATATGAAATTGGATATCGATATTTATCGATATCGTTTAGAAGGCAGCTGTGAGCGGGTAACGGCGAGCTAACTAAGAATATGCGACTGTTAGATACCCTGTAGGAGAGATGAGCAGTGAATGTTGTTCTTAATACTTGAATAGGTTGGTATAGACATCATCTGGAATTTGGGTATCGATATTTATCGAAATCGTTTAGAAAGCAGCTGTAAACGAGTATGGGCGACTGTTACCCTATATAAGAGAGGCGAGCAGCACATGTTATACTTATTCATGAATATCTATGGCAATAGACATCATTTGGATGAGGATACGAATATCGATATTTATCGATATCGCTTAGAAAAGGCTCGCTTTATATGCCAATATAATACCTATTCGCTATTCATATTAGGAATGTATAAACTAATTATCTAACACAAACAGCAGTTAAAATATATTCATACACCTTTACTCTCAACAATTACTGGGTATTTACCAAAAAAAATACATCTTGTTAGTGAGAATTTTGTTGCTGTTTTTATGTCTCTGGCTTGTAACACATCAAAATTCCACTCGCTATGAATCTTGCACATGGCTGGCTAACACCAACTTTGGAGTCGACACTTCACACACCACACCAGCCCAGCCAAAGAAAACGCTTTCGGACGTGGTCAATGCGGCGTATACGCAACGGCAACGGCAACGTCAATGGCAACCTGTTTGCGCCAGGGCAACCGCCCACACGCCACATCTAGCTGTTGGCCAGCTGGGCAGCCACTTGGGCGAACCAGCTCGTACGGAGAGCAAACTCGAACTTTCATCTAATGGGCAAAGCTTGCCGAATGGGCTCGTTCGGGCTGATGATTTATGTGATGATGAGACTGATTCGCATTATTCATTGAGATATATAGATATACTTACCATTATGAATTTGTTGTTCCTTCTCGGCTTTGGTTTAGTTTTGAATTTGGATATAGATTTGCAAAGTGGAAAACTTGAACAAAAATGTAAAAAAAAAGCAGAAGTTTTTTATATGGCTTTTATAAGATAATATATGTTAACTGTCAAATCAAAATTCAATAGAAATGAATGAAATAACAAAGGCAGCTTATCGTGGTTCGGTGTTCGCCTGCTACGATATGATATGCTAGTCAAGGCAAGTGCTTGGAAGTTGCACAAGGAAATGGAAC
>JBAMCI010000206.1:4750000-4850000 GCA_037075265.1 Drosophila nigricruria | reverse complement strand
ATATCTATATGCATGTGAAGTAGGGGATCTAGTTTGGTCTGCCGACCCCCATGTTACGGCATCGATGACAGTAATTTAAGTTCAAAGTATTCTCAAACCTAGTTAAGCTGTATTGTATAGTCGTTCTATATTTATAGACTTGGGAACTGTCTCTAATATCTAGCTTGGTCTGCCGACCTTCCTTTACCGACATCCTTAGACGAACTTTATCTCTATGCATGTGTTCTAAGTGATCTAGCTTGTTCTACCGACCCGTGGGCTAGAGCATGACGGGAATTTAAGTTCAAGGAATTATCAGAACTAATAAGGCTAAATAGTTGAGACATTTCCATAGTCGATAGATATATCTCGATTAGACTATAGTATAGTGTAGACATTTACCTGTAGATATATATCAAGTGTAGTATTGTATAGTATATACATTTACCTAGTCGATCTATATCTATAGACTAAAGAAATGTCTCTACTATCTAGCTTGGGCTGGCGACACGTAGAGTTAGGACATCAATGACTACAATTTAAGCTCAAAGAATTATCCAACCTAGTTGATCTTCATATATAGTAGAGACACTTCCCTAGTCGATCTATAACTATATGCATGTATAGCAAGTAATCTAGCTTGGTCTACCGACCCCTTAGTTAGGGCATAGATGACGCTTTGCTATTTTCTGACATTGGCCTTGAGCTTTCTTTTGGGTGGGACATGTGTGCAGCTGCTCTCAGGGGGGAGGAATTGCGTGTCGACAGTCCATATGATATCCGATGAAGCAGCCCGTTGGGGTCTGCTAGACTGTGACGTCAGCAGCGTGGCAGGCTGATGCAATTAGCCGGCTTTTGCGTTGTGCTAATCATCGAAATGGCAAGCGGCGAATTATTTTGGGACTTCGACTTCGGGTTTGATTTATTAGCGTCAATTTGAATGCTAAACCCTTCTCCTTTCTCTGCTCTCTCTCTCTCTCCGCACCTGCACAGGCCACTGGCTTTGACGCCGGGAAATTCGCCGTACTGCGAGCGCTTCTGGGAGGGTCATCGCTATCTGAAGGAGCGCCAGAGATTGCACCAGGAGCTCCAGCCGGACGACGTGCGCTACAAGGAGGTCAAGATACTGCGCTCGCCCAACGGCAAGTTCTTTCTGTCCAAAACACTTGAGGAGGAGCTTAAGGATGAGAAGCATGTGCTGGACTTCATTGAATCGGAGCTGCAGCGCGGCCAGGAGCCAGCATTGCCGCTCGAGATGCGCGCACGTCAGCGTCAGGCTCTGGATGAGCGGGCCGAGCTTGACCGCCAGAAGCAGCAGGTGAGCGAGTGGCGTGCCCAGCAGCGTGCCGCCGACCAGAAGCGGGTGGATCAACAGGTCACCAAGCGCATGCTGAAGAAGGCCAAGCAAATCAAAACTCAAAAGCAGGAGAACGCCATGTGGAGAAACAAGCGCGAGCAACACCATCAGCACCTGCTGATGGAGCAGCAGCTGAACTTGGACCTGGATCTGGACCTGGACATGGCACTGCAGCTATCTCAGAAATCCGATGAGTACGATGAGCTCACACTCCAACATGCAGATGACAGCTCATACCACATCCTGGATGTAAATCACAAATTGGTCCTACAACTTAACAGCGAAGATACAGACCAAGACGACGATGACGATGACGCCGATGCTACGCCACGTCCGTCTGTCAATGTGGGACCGACACCCATTCAGGAACTGGACAATCAGTTATCCGATACACGCGAGCAACGTCGCCAGTTCCAAAATCAATGCCAGAGCAGCAATCTCTATGGCAATGCCAACTGCCTGACTCCCTGGACATTGTATTCCACGTAAGTGCATCTCTCTATTCCTATTTGTCCTTTCTCTCTCCTATCTAACTCTCTACTCTACGCAGCATTACCAACAATCTGGTTGAACAACTGACCCGGAATATTGACGCCGAGCTGCATCGCAGCATTGCCAGTTTCATCAAGGACTTTGTAGACAACGAGACGCGCGCCACCACCAATCAGACCAATTGATGGTCTGAGCCTCAGGCTTGAGTTCAATTGCGATGCCAATGGATCAGTTAACATTAGTTTATACTCGGGCAGCCAACAAATTGTACGTGCACCAAATGTACTGGCTTTGTACATATATATATATCTATCTATCTATCATCATTTGAGTTTGTGCCTTAACTAAAATAAAGCAATTGCAAAAACGATAAAGCCTAAATAAGCCAAAGCTTTTGATTAAGTACTTAATGCGTTCAACAGGAAGGCGACTGACTCTTCCCTCTACATAGCGTCGGAAAATCATATATACGGAGGCAATCTATAAAGATATACACGTTTGATCTATATAAGTTTGTATTAGATAAGTTGTCCAAGCGACAATTGCCAAAGCGAATCCTATGTTTCAAAGGCAAGAGATTATGTTCTATATGTAGTTCCGAAGAGGACTTTATACACTTTCAACTGTAGTAATATGATCTATTAGGCATTCATCACATAAGACCTATACACCTTTTGGTAATCCAATCGGATTTTGAATTCTATTCTTAGCCAAAAACCAACCGTTCACTTCCCAGAGTCCTTTCACACTATATCCTATGTTATTATATTATTATTAACTATTTTTTCATTTGAGCTCCATTTTCATTTGCATGCATATATGAATGGATAGCTGAAACCTAAATTTTATTCTTAAAAACGCATAATATAATATATTTAGGTATAAATTATACAATATGTTACATGTGAGAGAAGATGTACTACTTCGCTGTCTTTCTGGATGTTAAGCAGGCCTTTGATCAAGTCTGGCTGCAGAAAGTAAGGGCAGCCCTCTCAGCCCCATTCAGGATAGCAGCGCACTCACATCTGATCGGAAGAGCCTTTCAAGGGGCACATACTATGCTCAACTAGACCAATCAGCGCTGGAGTTTCCCAGAGTAGTGCTCTTGACTCAACAGTGTACACTTTGTGCATGACAGATATGCCTCAGTTCAATCTGAGAACTGCCGATGGAATCATTTTACCATCCTGCCGCGTAACCTCTGCTTCACTGCCGACATACCTGCATTGCTTCATGTGTTGTGCCCAAAGGTGATGCATGACCATCAACGCACAAGAGTCCGTACTCATCACCTTTGTCACTAGAAGAGGAGACTGCCCGCATGAGTCACTGAGATTCCCAATTCCGAGTGTCACTAAAATCAAATATCTCGGTGTCACTCTTGATAGAAGACTGACATTTAAAGCACATAGCATATAAGCCAGATGAGCACTGGACTGAAGCTGACTAGTTTGTGAGGAACCCAGCACTACATAGAGGTCTAAGTACAAAGCCAGTACACCTTGAATTCCCATTTTCAATGGGTTCAGAGTATACCAAAAATATTTTCAAAAATAAATAAAATATATGTGAAGTTTAAAGAGTAAGTAGCAAAACTAGAGATGAACTATAAATAATACCTCTTATATCATATGGATTTCACACACATTATACATAGATCATATTGACATATAGTCGGTGTGCTACGCTCCTAAAAGTATACCACAATTGAAGCCTCATTCGATTAGCCCCAAGGTATGCAACATGGAAAGGCAGTTCGATGTCTGGAAAAATTCGCATTCTCTTTTAGCATTTTATTAATATTGTGTCAAACGTATAGAAATTAAATTCAATTTATACAGTTGCGGTCAATGCACTTAGCAACTAACTAGTAACTAGTACTACAAATTACACACTATAGAACTATGGAATATGTCGTCGATCAGAGCCATATACAAACGTCTTTTCATCTTGTAAGTTTAGTTCGACAATTTCAAGAGTACACAATCAGTAAGTGTCTGTGTGTGTGTGTGATTGGGTGTATAGGTGTGTGTGTGTGTGGATGGGTGTGATGTCAACAGTGGTTTGTCGTTTGTGTATTACAAATGCTGTGGCTTTAAAAGTAATGGCTACTTATTACACATAAACTAACTTAATTACAGACTATGCTTAGTGCGATTTGTGTGTCCGCCTGTGAGTATATATATGTATATATATATATAAACCTATGTGTGTGTGTGCTTGTAAAAAAAAGTACAATAAATATGTTGCTGAGCTAAGGAATTGTACACACAGTATCCATGGAGGCGAGCGGCAAGTTGTGCCCTCACAGCAAATTGGAGCAGCTGACCTCGGAGGCGGCACAGTTCGTGGAGCGTGGCAGGAATTGTATGTGCTGCCAGGTGGCATTAAAGCTGCACCAAACAGAAAGAGACAGACAGATAGATAGAGAGAGAGAGAGAAAGCTATTAGTGAGAAGATCTATGAAGCCAACTAAGGCCAACAGCACTTACAGATAGCGCTCGGCCAGCTGCCGCTCCACATGTGGCTTGATGCGCGCATAGTCCTTGTCCGCAATCGTTGTGCTGCAATGCTGTTGCATATAGGCGAGCGTGAAGAGCTCGTTCTCATTGTAGGAGCGCAGGCCAGGCACACGCAGCCGCCGGGTCAGTCCCAGTGCCTCGTAGGTGACCGCCTGATCGATGCCAGCTCCCTGTATAGCCGTGCCAGCATCGATGGCCGTCACAAAGCTGCTAAGCGCTCGCGCTGCCGTCCGAGCTGCGCTCAGTGTGACATGGAAGCTCTTCAGCGCCTCCGGCGAAAACGTGCGCAGCTCATGCACGAGATGCGGTGGCTGGCCGGCGGACAGACAACTGATGTCCGGCTTAGCATATTCAATCTCGGGCACCGCATCGCTTATGTCCGTGCTCTGGGCATTGAACTGCAGCAGAAAGGTGGGGAAATTGTTGATCAGCGCCTCCAGTATGTCCGTGCCAATGCGCGCAAAGTTCACAGCCCTGCGGTAGAAGACAGAGGTTGATTGACGAAACAGTTAACCAATGACAGAATACCTACACGGGATAACGATAGTCGTAGTAGTTGTTGTTCACCAGAACGCGCGAAATGAGCAGCATGTTCAGCTTGTTCGAGTAGGCAATGGGTTGTGGGTGATCCGTCGTGTACATTTCGGACACAATGCTAAAAAGAAAAGGAAATTACGGAAATTAAACAATATCCGAATATGTGCTTAAACTAGTCCACTCACACATCCAGCATGCCCAAGGTTTTCAGCTTGTTCTCCATGCGCGATCGTCGGAAGGTCCAAATGGATTCCAAGTGCTCCACAAAGTTGAGGTTGCTCAGCAGCAGATCGTTGTAGTAGTTGCTGATGTAGTCCGGCTGGTCAAGCACTTCGTTGGGTATGCCAAACTGTAGCCGCATCTCGGCCAGCTTCTTGTGCATAAACTGTCGAGCTGTTGGCTCCAGCCAGCTGGCCTGCGCCAACGAATCCTGCAGCTGGTTACGCAAACTGTAGAACATCAGCTGCAGGAACTTCTCATTGCCAATTGTCTTGTTCAAGCCGGACGGTTCGTTGCTGCGTGTGCGCGATGCTCCCTCAAACTGCTGCTTGGGCGGCTGCTGCTGCAGTGCGTCCACGGCAAAGGGCACCCAGTCGCGTACTACCTTGCTGCAGAACAGCCAGCGCGGATAGCTGGCCGTGCGTCCATAAATGGCATGATCAAAGTGCTCCGCCAGCGTGCGGTACTCCTTTGACAGATGCGGCAACATTTGACGTGCCAGCGACCAGATGATGAAGTTGTTAATGGGTCTGTGGACAAAAGGAAAAGTAATTATAATTTATCTTTATCTAATAGATAACAGATCTTAAAGTTGTTTTACTTTTTGTCTGATGTGGAGATAAGCGTGGAAAGCTCGTGAAACACTTCCACATCACGTACTAGCACTTCGGTGTCCTCACTGATCCGCGTGTTGGGAAAGATGGCCTGCAGGGACTCCAGAATGGGCAGCTGCGACAATAAAGAGATAACAGATATAAGATGCATATACTATAGTCAGATAAAGATGATAGATCTTGATATGTGAATTAAATATCAGTTGAATATCTATATATACCAATAACTTGCTATATCATTGCCTTTTGATCTAAGCTATAAAGACATCTATGGTAACTGGGCTAACTGCTGGCCAAAGGTTCATAACTATTCCGACTAGCCTAAACAGGCTGATCTAACACCACTAAATATGCAAATATATAGAGACTCCACCCTTCATCGTGACCTGAATCTGCATACAGTGGAGGAGCAGATTGGAAGGCATATTAGTAGATACAGTAAAAGACTGATTAGACACCGCTGTCTGCTCGCGAGACGCTTACTGTCCGTGAGGCCTTTGAGGCGTTTGCTAAGAATGGGTTTTGCCAAAACGATTGGGCAACTACTAAGTACCCTCCCACTATTAGAATATTTGCAAGTCCTCTTGCGTATAGCATGAAACTTGCTTTTGCAGCCAAATCTTGGACTGATAAACAATGTTCGGACTAAGAAAATCAACCGTTGCCAAGTGGTTTGCGAAGGTTAGACGAGGAAAAATGAACACCGAGGACGACGCACGAAGTGGACGCCCCGCAGTGTGTTGCATTGCTATGATCTGATGACGTGATACTGTAAAGAGAGCCAGTTTTATAAATTTCAAAATTCTAATTCTAATCAATTTTGTCGTGGTTGTCCCCTACTGTTGCAGTAGTATTAGTATGAGCCGGACAGTCTTATACAGAGTGGTTATAGAAATGTTATCCGAGTGAGTTTGCGTCCTAGTTGCTTGTATCCTCTAATACTCACTCCATAAGAGAGAAAGAGAGAGAGGCAAAGAAAGCTGTTACTGAACGTACATAGTTCCGGCTATTGCTGAGTGAGTTCGGCCACTCGAACAGGATTGTTATTGATTGACAGTGGATTAGAAATTGCATTCTGCGAAAGCGCAGACAGCACAGACATAAAATTTAAATGGAAAGTGAACAAATGAACGCAACCCCTACATTATATGTCCACTGCACTATAATGCCAGATTACTATCCAAATTAAGAAAATAAATATTGACATATACGTATATGTATATACATTCTATAAGCCTGTACACACATCATATTTGATCACTTGATCATCAGAAATATGGCTATGCAAACATATACTATATATACAAAATCTAGAATCTATGCATGTTATATAAACCCGTTTCGCAGCGAGTTGAGAGAACTTTGTGCAACTAAAATGCCAAAGTTCTATCTATCCGTAAATCAATTAGTACGCTGAAACTAGTTTTCGATAGTAATTGGGGAATCACAGTGGCCCGCTCAGTGTTTACCGATGGCGCGATGCTCTTCAGCTCCGCCAGCCGGAGCAGTTTGTTCTGCTGCCGCTCGCCGCTCCCCTTGGCCGACTCAATGTGATGCACTATGCGCCGCTCGTAGTGGAAAATGTCATCGGCAAACAGATCTGCCTCGCGCGACACAATGCCTAGAAAGATGTGCAATAAGCATTAGGACTTTGACTTCCGATTGGCTGATCATTCAATTGCTTACCCATATTGATGGCAAAGTCACGCAGAAGCAGCTTATAGCCACGCACGACTTCCTCGTCGGCATCCGGGCCATAGAAGAACTTGTCCGGCAGTCCTACCTCGCCCTCGTCCAGGGTTATGACATAGTCGTAGGGCACATTATAGCTGTTCTCCACGCTGACACGATAGTAGGGAAAGATGCCGAACTTCGTTTGCAGCAATTTCAGGGCATTCTTGTACTCCCAGTTCTGTAATCGATTCGTTGCCGTAATTGCCTGCCAGCCACCTGAAAGCAATGGAAAGAGGAAGACAATTAGTATCATGCGGTAATCCAATATACGGAGGAATGACCCATTGCAGCTCTACCCTCACGTCCCACCCTCCTCTGTCGTCGATGGCAACATCGAGCGGCGCTAATGAAATTCAACAGAAGCACAAAATATGAAATTTGGCACAACTTATGACAACTTCCATATTCCATACTCATGCATATACATATTAGAGCATTACGATCTATCTCTGTGTGTGTGTGTATATTTTTGGGTTTATAGCAATTAAAAGCGCTAAAATGTTTGGCTGCAACGTCTTGGAAATTTCAGACCATCTTGCAGTCATAAAAAAAAGTCAAATATCAGTTTAATAAAAACAAATTAAAGCGCAAGGTGTAAGACCGACATTTGAATACTCTATCAGAGATAAGATTATCAAATGAAGTGATTCATAATAGTGAAATATTATGCAATAAGATATATTTAATAAGACCAAGTTTTCAAGCCTGAATATGTTGATTACTAAAGAAGGAATTGTGTTCGAAGTGGCGAGATCCTTGCTAGAAGGAAGATCCCTCGGCAAAATTTTTCAGCTTAAACTTGGTAATGATGGCCACTTCCTGACCCCTGCAAGTGGATTGAGTAAGAGCATAGAGGAATTTTCGACCAACCTTAATGTCACGATTGAGTATACGCCTTGGAAAACCATAGACATAAGACATAGACATAAGTTGTTATATAATAGTATTTTAAATAAAAGACGTCGCTCTTCGGAGCGACAGTCTGAGTGCAGCATAGATCGTTCTTCTCACTCATCCACCAAGACTTTAGTTGAGACTGAATCAGTTCGACCAAGCAACTCCAAGAGTTTAGCAAATAGAATCAGTTCTCTAAGTACCCTAAGAATAGTTCTGCTCAAAACTTTAAGGATTTCAACCAAATCTGGGCTTATGAATATACAAAATATTCATATTTACAAATATTCAAAATAACTCAAGGCAAAGAGTTATGGCTAAATAAAGGTTAAGTTGGAAGCGAAGCTAAGTCGATACCTGGGCAAAGTCAATGCATATAAAATCCATCTCAATTTCAATCTTACGATAGTTAAAAATGAAAAATCCGCATCAAATTCTATTAATTCATTTAGGTCATATGATGTATCAATAAAATATTATAAATAAATTAAGATATTTTGTTTATATTTTCGAGCTATGTTGCTCATATTGCTATAACTCAAAGAACTTTAGGGGTTTATCTAAAATGTATATTATCTATAGTAAGAATGCTTTATCGAATTTCTTATAGTATTTTTTCGACAATTCTTATCAAAAGTCCGAAGTCATCAATTTCGTTGCCTAAGACAAAGACAGAGACAGAGTGGGCATCCGCCTGATCGATTGAGTTGGTGGACAGCGCCAAATGGCATCAGCCAGCTGATGGCGACATTTGATCAACTATTTGGGGCCCGATTGTGTCAGCTGTGTTTGCAGCATTAATTAGCGCCTGCGCGGCGAAAAGAGTAAAATAAAAACCCAAGTCTAATTCTCTAAGTCCGTGCTAGCCGGATTTGTGTGCTGTTATAGTTATATTTTATTTTAACAATTTATTGCAAATCAATGCGAGCAAATTAATTAACTTCAATTAAAGGCCAGCAGCGACACTCTCTATATAAACTGAGCGCTGTCTCCAGACAGGTCATCAATTCAGTGCAGCACCTCCAGCGCTCAGCTTCAATCAGATCCGAGATCGCGTCCATATTGTGTAACAGCATGAACAAATTTATGGTAAGTCCACGGCAGGTGAACTGGATAGCGCTAGATAGACGAAAGTGAACCGATGATCCATAATCCATTTGCAGTTTTTGGCCTGCCTTGCAGTGCTCGGCTGCAGTCGCTGGGCAGCGGCGCGTCCTGATCTCAGTCGTCAGGCCTACCGCTATGACATTGGCCAGAACGACAATTTGGTGTCTGGCCCTGTGGTCTCAACATCCACTTCGTACCAGCCAACAGCATCGGGCACCACCTACTACAATAATGGACCCGCTGTCGGTCAGCTGACGACTGTTGGAGGCAATGCGGGCTTTGTGCCCTCCGCCCAGGTGAGCGGCGTTACGTACTCCGGCGGTGACAGCTTCTCCAGCAGTGGCAGTTCAGGTGGTAGCAGCATCTACACCGGTGTTGTCAACGATCATATTGGTCTGACTGGCATTCGCCCAGGACCCGCTGTCAACTATAAGGAGCAGGAGGCATACATCAGCCACTTGGCCAACTTCCAGCCACCTATTATCAGCAAGCACTTCTATCTGCACACCGCGCCCGAGGATCACGATGAGCAGCAGATCGTCCGTTATGTGAATGTTGGCAAGCCACAGAAGAACTATCGTGTTGTGTTCATCAATGCGCCCGCATCGACCACCAGCAAGGCCAAGATCATTGCCAACATTGCCCCAGTCGAGGACAAGACCGCCATCTATGTGCTGTCCAAGAAATCGAACGCTCTCGATGTCAGCGCCGAGGTGGTCACACAGCGTCCCGTCAACAACAAGCCCGAGGTTTACTTCATCAAGTACAAGACACCCGCGGAGGCAGCTCATGCCCAGCAGACCATCCAGGGTAAGTCTAGCTAGGCTACGGGCTTCACAGGTGAAACTAATCAATCAATCTATCACTTTAGCCAACTATGATGCCTTGGGCGGCAGCTCGAGCCTCAGCGATGAGGGTATTGTGCCCACCTCCTCAGTCATCAATGCCCTGGGTGACAACGGCTCATCCGGTGTGGTCACTGACGCCATCGGCGGCGTCAGCATTGTTGGAACTGGCGGTGTACCAATCGATTCCGGTGTCGGCGTTGGCAGCTCCAATGACAACATTCAGCTGGCTATTAACAGCAATGGCAACCAAGTGGGAACCGGCACTTCCACCGGCATCATTCAGACCACATATCTGCCCTCCAAGCCCATCAGATCCGTCAAGTACTAGACGTGCCATCTGCATCGCAGCCAAACCAACCAAGGCAGCTAGCTGCCTGGACTACACACGCGCCCGACTCTTGCTTCTAATTGAATAATCCATGGCGATTATTTTGCTAGAATATGTTTAACTTAACTCTTGCGATATTCATTTTAGATACTTTTGCGTATAATGCAAAACAAATGAAAAACTAATTTTTTCTCAAATTTTTTTTTTTAATAAACTTTAAGGATTTCTTTAAGCATTCACAAAAAATGTAAAAGTTTGCGAAGTTTTCTTTTTGGACTGAGGATGTGGGATGGGATAAAATGAATAGATGCCTGCAAAGTAACAAAGAAACTCGATATAGTTATAGGGGCTAAGAATTTGGCATAAAAATAGATCATATCATCATCTATTTTGGAAACTTAATACAATTAACAAATTACACATTTGGTGGATGGCACAAGCAGGTGACTAAATGCCACAGCACACCTGCCGCCCTTCATCACATGCTCGATCAAGTCTTAACCATTTGGCAAGCTCTTCATAATTGTTGAAACTGCATCAAAAACTATAGAAAACCAACGGAGCAAGAGCTGCTGGAGCTGGAGCGACCACCAACCACCAAAAACCGATGGCAAATAAATTAGCGTCTTTATATAAAAAAAAAAACTCTAAATAAATAATAATAAGAAGAAGAAGAAGAAGAGGAGGAAAAACAAAGCTGTATCCAAATGGAAACGCGCTGCAAGGTCGATTCACAAATGCAACGCATTAAAATACCAAAAAGTATTACAAACTGTATATATATATATAGATATATATATATATATATCTACACACACACATATATATACATATATATTTGAGACACACACACACAGCCCGCCTGAGCTAACAAATTTATGATCAAATATATGGATTACAACGCTGGCAGATGCTACCTGGTATTTGGTATCAGCATCCATCTATATCTCGTATCTGTACGCATCTGCATATTAATGCGTCGCGATCTTTGCATAAAGATAATCACACCTACTAAATAAAGCGATACGATCTGTTGCCAGCGCAGTCTCTGCTCGAACATTTGTCCCTCGGTTTTTACTGTCAGCATTCATAAAAAGTTACATAAATTATTTCGCAGAGGCTTTCGTGTCTTTCGGGTCTTTCGGTTCGGCTTCGGCGACATCCAAAAAAAAAAAGATATGAAATTATGGATATGGAATGCCTAATTGATAATTATCGTTTTGTTCGCCTTTGAATCATCGGAGCGCGAGCTGTTTATAACTAAATTAGTGGATCAGCCGCTAGATATCTGTCGCACTCTCAGGTTTATGCTCCATCATCAATCATCAATCAGTCCATCAGCTGTGCGAGTTCGAGCTTTTCGACAAATTATGTTTTATGATTAGTTTCTTTCTTTTTTTTTTTTTTGCGACCTCCACGGAGCCACGGCTCAGAGCCAGAGGTGAATGTGTCGCAGCATCTTCAGCTTCTTCTTCTTCTTCTTATTTAGATTTCTGCACTCGCTTGCCGCCTGCCTGACTCATCAGCCTATTGTTGACTGTTGATTGTTGATTGGCTTAGGAGGCCACCATCTAAGGCAATCGCCAACACTAACAGCTGAAGAATAAACATAATTGGACATTTGGCCAGCATCCGATCAGAGCTGTGGAAAATCCAAGCCAAACTAGCGCTTTATATAGTCAATTATAAACGCATTTCGCTTATTCAATTTGCCATAATATTTGGCTAAAAGGTCACACCAAACGAAATATGTGGTCGACAGATAATATATATAGAATTTATAGTATATAGAGATAAAGTTATATGTGGTACAGATGAAGATACAAATTGTGAAAAAGATATAGATATAGATAGGCATAAAGATGCAAATAGAGAAAAAGATACAGATATTGATAGGCATACAGATCAAAATCGAGTAAAAGATATAGAGAGACAGACAGAGCTAAAGAAAGAGATACAGATGAAGATACAAATAAAGAAAAATATGTAGATAGATATACAAATAAGCGTAGAACTAGAGAAGGATAAACAAATGAAAATGGAGGAGATAGAGATGAAAATACATTTACAGATACAGATCCAAATCGAGAAAAAGTTACAGATAAAGCTAGAGAAGGAGATACATATATAGGTACAGATGAAGATTCACATTGAAATAAGGTATAGAGACAGATAGAACTGAAGCTATACAATGATAAGGATAGAGCCCGAGAAAGGGATACAGATAAAACTCCAGCTGGAGATATAGATGAAAATAAAGATAGATACAAAAGATGCAGACACAGATTTGGTAAAAAGGCAAATACGAATGGAGAAACATAGAAATGATGTTGCAGATGCAAATGATAAATCAATATTCATACAGATAGAGAAAAAGGTGCAGACAGATGAAGATACAGATAGATGATTGACAATTGCATATATATGTATGTATGTTATATATACTGAAGTATTTCATTCAAATACTCAAATGTTTATATTTATTTATAAATACTTAAATTGGTTTATCTTTCTTTTAAAATTTCTATTTTAGTCAATATCAACTAGAATCAAGGCTTACTTATCTATATTATTCTTATTACTTAACTATATTATATAATAATAATCAAATGAAAGAAAAGTTCTATATATATTATATAAAATATGATATATAGCTTCTGCTTAGGAGTTTTGTGTGATATGTGACGCCTATTTGGTTCACATATTGTTTGTATTCAATCAGATAGTCAGACTCATTCATATTGAGATGTATGAAATCATCTTTTAACTGTTTCACATTTGCAAGTTAATCGATCAGCAATGTGATGGGCAGGCCAGCATTGCTCTGGGGCAAAGAAAAACCCAGCAAACTAGTTTCGCTTCAGAAAAAAATATTTTGGCGATTGCTTTGGAGGCCTAAAGTCAAAGACTGATGCCGTTCAGGTGCCGTTTAATTAGATGCAAACGGCCAGCAGAGAGCCTACAGAAACTGGCAAAAAATATATATAAAAACTTTCTGTATATCGGCGGACAATCTATGAGTCTATTAATAATCTACTCAACTGTGAGGCCAGCGCAGCACAGTCAAGTTCAATGCCTAAGCTGCCAAAAAGATATAGAAACAGAAACAGATACAGATACATATGCTAGATGCACGAATATACATAAATATATATAGATACTTATATATATATGATGTGATGTGAGACAGAAAATGAAGAGACAAGCGGCTATTGTTATAAGAGATCTATGAGCTTTATTCAAAATGTGAACCATGGCTACACAGCGCACATAAGAATCAGCCACGCCCCATTCGCTGTTGCTGAGTCAACTGTGGCGGCGCATCTCTGCAGTTGAGAGATTTGAATACATTTTTGGTAGCATTCGAGGCTTGAGCCTATCTTGAAAGCGAGCTAGCTCTTTGGACATGTCCAAATTGTTATTGCCTGCGCCAAGCTGACCAACAGCTAAGCAGCTCGACTGCTGTTGCTGATGCTTTTACTGATGCTGCTGCTGCTGCTGCTGTTGCTGATTTACATAAATTACAACAACAATCAGGTAACTGATGGCGCCGACAGCGCAGCCAGCGGCCATCGGCGATCTGGAAAGCAGCGCATATAAGTCAAGTGGAGCGACAAGAAATGCAACCATTGCCCTCAAGCAATCCAAAGCAAAACGTGCTCAAACGAACGCGACGCGTTAGCAAACATCAAGCAAGGATTAACTACAACAAGGATAACTCATACTCAAACACACACGAATCACAAAACAACACACAATTCGAGAATGCGTTCCATAAGAGCTCAGTTAGTGTTCGGCTGCGTTGCCACTTTGCTGGCTTTGGCCCAGGCACGTCCTCAGTACGGCTACGAGCAGCCGCAGCCTGGCGATCTGTTTGTGGGTGGCGTTGGCCTGCCGGCCACTGGCGGTCAGCTGGTTGGCCAGCTGGTGGGTCAGCTGCCACAGTCACATCGCGGCGGCGACAAGTATCTGCCACCACCCAGCACAACGCCAGCGCCCATCATCAACAAGAAGTTCTATTTGGTGTCGGCGCCCGAGGAGCGCGGCAACGATGGCAAAGTGAAGCATTTGGTGCTGGGCAGGCCGCAGAAGAACTATCGTGTGGTATTCATCAAGGCGCCAGCTGGCGACAATGCCAACGTTAAGTATTCGGCCGAGTTTGCACCGCAGGAGGAGAAGACTGTCATCTATGTGCTGAGCAAGAAGGATAACGATTTGGATGCCGGCGATATTGCTACACCAGCCCCAACACAGCCCAGCAAGCCGGAGGTGTTCTTCATCAAGTACAAGACCGACGACGAGGCCAACCAGGCCCAGAAGGAGATCCAGGGACAATACGACAAGCTGGGCGGCACCAATGAGTTCCAGGAGGACAACAATGCGCCCGTCACCTCTGTCATTGGCAGCCTCGACGGCCTCAATCCCGATGGCAGCTACAACTATCGCCAGATCAATCGCCCCAACACTCATCCCAGTGCCCAGTATCTGCCCAGTGCCCTCAAGCTGTAAGCCGCCCACATTCCACGCCCCGCCCTCTCTTCCCACGCACACAAACTTCAGTCCTTAACTTTTAATAACTTGTTATGTGTTGTTTAGTTTTAAGCACATTTTTTTTTTCTCGACTTTTTTTTTGTTTTTGTTTTTGTTATTGTTTTATAAAATAAATAAATGAATTGTATATATAAAAAAGTACGCAACGTCTTTTCAAGAGATACTTCTTTTGGGTAAGGTCGCGTAGTTTCCGCGCTATAAAATGCCATTTAAAAAATTAATAAAAATGCCATAAATAAATTGAAATGTTGCTCAAATCAAGCCAAGCAGCTAATAAAGGTCCGAAGCGGCCAAAAAGCAAAATGCTCAAATGCAAATCAACAAATTCAAACGTCCAAAAGTTCGACAGTCAACAAAGCGCCCCGGCGCCCAAAATAGCTCAAAATTAGCTTAAATGAAGTGAGAAATCAAAATAAGCACATCAAATTTAATTATAATTGAATCAAACAGCGCATCTTTTACTTCGACCGATCGTTAAACTGACGCCGCATGACAAAATATGACGTCGATGTTGAAGCTGCGCGGACGGCGGAGAGGCGGCCGAAAGCAAATGCATAAATATGCATGAGCTGAGAGAGAGAGGGAGAGAAAGAGAGAGACAAAGAGAGGGAGAGCAAAATGCTTTGGAGCATTATTTCCTTATCAGGTGGATAGATTAAGAGCTCCATTAACGGATGAATGTGGCCTAATTGAGTGCAGCATGAATACGAATACATATGCATATATCTTGGCTCAAATCAGCTGAACCACATTAGACGATGACCGTAACACAAGTGATTGTAGCTAGACTAATGATATTTAGTTAGTGTTTTATTTGGATATAGAGAGTTAGGAATATCTATGACTATATAGATGTTGACATCAAAAGGTTTATCGAGGTCATATGGTCATATAGTAGCTGCTGTCAGTAGTTAACATGCAGTCAACTGTCTACTGGCAAATTTGCATACATCTATTCCAATATTTGAAGGTCTGCAGGCTTTGGGTACTTTACTCTAAATTATCTATCTGGGTGATTGCATGATTTGAATAGCAAATGACAGAGGTCCTGATGAAGTTTCCGTCTTAAGCATTTGGTAATCCACGCCACGCCTCAGACACTCCTTATGCCTACATTAGTGTATGAAACCACAGCCTCTCTTGTAGCAGCCATGACAACTAGCTTATTGCTTACTAGGCCTGCTGCTTATCGATTTAAGCAATTATCGATTCAGGCCTTACTCAGGCTTCTTGACTTTATTTATCTCTTCATATTTTAAGCAAAGCCACGATTTGCCTGTATCATCAAAATAGTTTAGCAATTAGTCCAACCTAAACTAACAAATTATGTACGCTCGAATCTCGACAATTCGAAATGATAATAGATTGTGACTCACCCTAAATAACAGTAAGACTTAAATAATTAAAAATAAGTCATTAACATATTAATTTTAATTTTAGAGAGTTCGTAATAATTCCATATTTTTGGTCCACATAACAATATAACTCTTCGAAATTTTTATTTTGTTATCAAAAAATTTTTTTGTATGCCTCGATAATTGAATTTCTTAACAAATCGCAAACCCATGAAATTGCCGAAGTATGCAATTCCCTTGCCATTTCGAACTATCGCAATTCGAATCTATTTCCGTTGTAGTAAATACACGAAATAGCGAGGCAACTAAAATGTATGGAATTTTTACGAATTTATGAATTTTTTTTTTCAGCAGTTTTTACGAGTTATTGAGATTTTCGTCTTAGATAAATGATTGCGATTCGACTGTATATATATTTTTATATAAAGTAAAGTAAAGTATATATATATGTTTATTATATACAGCTGTGTTCAAAATAATATTAGTTCATAAGTAACATAGTTAATTCAGTATATGAAGTTATAAACTAAATTTTGTTAACATATTGAAGATTTTCGATTTTTGCTGCTATTATTTTGAAAAGGACAATTTCGCCATTATTATAATTTTTTACATAAATTTATAAATGAAAGAAGTTTTTTGAGAAAGAAAAACTCTTATTTTATTTGAAATTAAATATAAATACTAAATTAAAAAAAAAAAATTATTGATCTGTAGTCATTATAATATTATTTATCAATCTTAAAATCAGAGCTTATATGCGCTGCTATTATTTTGAACACAGCTGTATGTCGTATAGCTAACATCATATTACGTGGTACTGTGTAATTAACAGCAGAGTCAAACAGCAGACCCTGATACTGTTACAGTAGTGCTGGTATGATGCTGAGAGCCTGTACAGCTTGTGTTATGGAAGTACTATCCGAGTGAGTTTGCGTGTTGGCAGCATGCTGCTCAGTTCTGACTCGTATTCTCAAATTCTCACTCCGTGAGAAAGAGACAGAAATACAGCTGTTGCTGAACGGAGTCCCGGGTGTTGCTAAGTGAGAGTGAGTTGCCCATTTGAGCAATTCGGACAGGGTCGTAATGGTTGTCAGCTGACATAGAGAAGCGACTAGAAAGGCAGTAGCTCACCAGAAATTCGATATTTAGTACAACTAGCTAATCATACATTTACGGTGAAAGATGGCCATTCTGACATAGTCTCCAACATGTATATATATTTACAACTCTTCAATTTCTATTCTGGTTGTCAAATGTTTAGCTAACTCTCTGCTCTCTATTTCTTGCTTAAGTAGTTTATCGCTTTCTTAAGTTTTAATGTCTCATTTTTGATAATTTAAATCTTAAGGTGGAACGACACAATCTGTTGCGTTTCATTAGCTTGAAGACGAACAACCCTTGAGCAGCCTTCGCACAGTGAGCACAGCGCGCAACAAGATCATCTACATCTTTATCAGTGGTTTTTAGCTTTGGGCAGAAGCGATTTTTCTTAATAAATCAACTCATAAATCAAATTAGCTGTACCATTTTGCCAAATGCGACATGAAAGTGTGGGAATTACGCGTCAATTTATGCAAATCGATGCGCATCGAGGCCTGAATCGAAGCCGAAATCAAAATTGATGTCAAGCCAGCCAGAGCCAGTCGTATTCTCAAAAAATAAACACAAAATAACAGAGAAACATATCGCTGTTGATATTTTAATTGTCTCGACTTGTTGACAACAGCGCAGTCGAAACCAAAACGAATTAATCTACTAATCAGCTGCGAGGCTGCGAAACGCACCAAAAAATTTTCAAATAAAAAACATAATAAAGAAAACTTTGAAATTTTGGACAAATGCAAAGGCTGTGAAGCGCAGATTAGATCACACTACTAGCTGCCCATTAGTCAAAAAACAGAGAAGAAGAAGAAGAAGAAGCAATGCGGGGGCGTTGAATGATGCGGCATAAACTGTGGACAATGGCCATACAAGATGTTTGTTTGCTCAGCGCGATAAAAGATAAATGGAGGCAAAACTATGATCTATGAAATTTATGATACAAATATATATATATATATATATATATATATATATATATATATATATATGTATATATATATTACAAAATGCAGCTTAAATATATATTGAAACAAATCTGAAAATGAATGAAATAAACTATTCTATGCCAATCACAAACTAACTTTATTTGCGCACAAATATTACGTAAATAATCTCAAGATCTTGCCATTCAAATGTTGTAACAATTTCGGTTTTAACGGCTCTTTTGTTTTCACTAATTTGCAGCAAGTTTGTTGCCTAAGTCTTTTGCTTTCCCGCTGCTAATTAGGTCCAGAAATGTGTGCAAAAAAAAAAACACTTTATAGTTCTCCCCAATATATATATATATATATAAATATGGCATGGAGCTGTCAGCTGCCACTCATATTCGTGGCATCAACCACTGGCAACATGTTGCGCTTTGTCATCTTTTTCGTTTCTTTGGAGCTTTTTGGCCGCTGCCAGGCTCAAGTGCCGTCGCGTTTCTATTTACCACCGACAGCTGCTGAGCCTTCTACAACGCCAGCTCCGCTAATTACCAAACAGTTCTATAGTGTTTCGGCCGCTGAGGATTCCGAGGAGCTGCAGCCACGCACCAAGCATCTGGTGATTGGACGCGCCACGCGCAACTATCGTGTCATCTTCATACGCGCGCCCAGTGCTCAGAACGAGGCCCTCAGATATACGGCCGAACTGGCGCCGCAGGAGGAACGCACGGTCATCTATGTGCTGAGCCGCAAGCAACCGGAGCTGGAGCCGCAAGACATTCAGCTGCCCCAGCCTCAGCTGCAGTCTTTGGCCAAGCCTGACGTCTTCTTCATCAAATACAAAACCAACGAAGAGGCGGCCGCTGCACAGCGTGAGATTCAAACGCAATACGACGAGCTGGGCGGCAACTCGGAGCATGCGGCGCCCTACGTGGCGCCAGTGCAGTCTGTGATTGGCGCCTTAGAGCCCGCAATGCCGCCAACAGATCCAGCTAATGAGGGCCAGCTGGGCTACGAGTATCAGCGACCGACAACGCGTTTTCATTAACAATATGTGGTTGTGTATGTGTGTGTGTGTGTGTGTGTGAGTGTGGTGCTGCAGGCGTTTGGGTGGTGCCGAATTAACGATCGACCCATGCGCACCACTAAGTATCTTATTAACATTGCCGGGTAGCAGCATTTGCATAAAACTGATAAGCGTTAAAAATGTACACAATACCGATTCAAATAAAACCTCACTAATCCAATCCAAGCTATTCACAACAACAACAATAACAACAACAATAGCAACAACAACAACAACAACCAGCACTGAAACAACAAACTCATCATGAAACATCGCGAACGCGTAAATAAAAAAATTCATCTCAACAGCCGCAAAGTGTTTTATTTTTTTTTAGATTTCGCATACTTTTTGCAAACTTTTATAGTTTCTGTGTGTGTGTGTGTGTGTGTTTTTTTTTTGTCTGTTTTTATTTTTAATTTTATATATAAAAAAAGTTTTTTTTCTTGTTTTTTTTTGTTTGCCAAAGTGCTATGACCCTGTGCCAAACGAGGCAGATTAGCGGCTTAAGCCAGTGCGGAGCATATGGACAATGAGAAGAACAAAGGATTTATATATATTTTAGACTCAGGAAATTAATTGTTTTTTTTTTTATGCCCAACAAAGTTCTAAAAATATATTTTTGAATATCGTAAAAATACTATATGAAAAATTAAAGAAAATATATATATTTAAATGCATATATATATAAAGATGTATTTTCAAATATTGTAAAAATTCTATAAAACATTTTTTAAAAATATACATAAATATAATTCTATACACAAATTGAACTAACTTTATATTTTTAAAAAATATTTTGAATTTACTATATATATAGAAATTAATATATATATTTTTATATATATAGAAATTAATATATATATTTTTATATATATAGAAATTAATATATATATATTTTCTTAGCTCATTCTCAATTAAAAAAAAAAAATGTTAAGTATAAAATTATGATTTTTGAAATTTATGAATAGTTTAAAAAATTTGTATTGATTCACGTGTTTTTGTCTTTGCTCCGAAAACTTTCAGCTACATTTCATAATTCTAGGTATAAAGTTCAAATCCAAAGTTCAAAGTTAAGCCTTACAGAGTTTATTGCAGAGTAAGAACTAAGAAACATTCTACTCTCATTTAAATTTTTCTTTTCAAGGTATGAGAAACAAAAGCTCTAAAATTTACAAATTAACATGTGAATAGATCAAGCAATAAAACTTTCTTCAAAAAAGAGAATTGTGAAAAAATCCCTTTCGGTCAGAATCAATTTGGTTTGAAGATTTTAAAGAGATGCAATGAAAATCGATAGTTCATAGAAATAAAATAAATAAACAATAATAATAGTAGATTTTAATGATAAATTTCAACTTGTTCTTTTTCAATATCTTCTCAATTAAGACTCGGCTGCATTTTGATACAGGGCATTTGTGGTGCGTCTAAGCTCTGCGGCAGCCAACTTCAGTTTGATTTACATAAATTTTGCAAATAGTTAAATTAAGAAAAAAAAAAGAAGAGATCGAAAAAAAAGAGACATCAATGCATCTTTTTTATATTTTTGGCTTATTCGCAAGCAGCTCGTGTAGATTTATTTGCATTTGCATTTAATTAATGGGATTGTGGAAACGGCGGCCATATCTGGACATCAACTAGACGACCTTTTTGTGATTGGCAGCCGAACCGAACCGCACAAGACGGCAGCTATTAATCTTCAAATATGCATAAGAAACTTAAAACAAAATCAAAAAAAGAAGAAAAAACAACATTAAAAATATAAAATAAAAAAAAAAGAAGAAAAAACAAACAATAGAGGAAAAGTTATGCAATCCATATTCCAAGGCCAATGCATTAATTGGCCAGACGAAAAAAAAAGTTTGTGTTCTAAGTCATTCGTTTTGGGCTTGGGCCACTTGAATCACAGACTGGGCTTAATTGATATAGATTCGAGCATCTGAAAATACTAGCCTCTGACTAATAACTATTTTTGGTGGGCTGCGGCTGCTGTATTCAATCGGCTTATTTCAAGGTGGCTACCGCGCATAAATCATAACATTTTAGCCATATAAAATGTGGTCTTAAGTAAATGCCCGATCGGCCCCGCAAGCCGACAAACCGACAAAGCTCGCCCCAAAGCGCATTCAAATTATGCCAATTATAATGAAATTTTTCAATAATAAATATATAAATAAATATATACAAAATAAATAAAATAAGACGACGGCGACGTTTGGAATTTCTGCTTTTAGCCGCAAATCAAATATACAAATGACACAACATAATCGAGTCATCTTTTCATTGCATACCGCCAACAGCCACCAGGCACTAGCCTCTAGTTGCCTTATCAAATGAAAATGGAAATGCTTCAGTTAACAAACATGCCCATAGACCGGCCTATTTGCCAAGAGCCCGGACTCAGTGACGACAAGCATGACCAGTGTTGCGTCTTCATTGAAACGCATTGAACCGGGTCGCTCAGACCAGAAAGATCTGGCATTTACGCTAATGTCATTCAAATCAATTTTGCAGTTGTATTCATGAAAATAGTAGTGCGACTGAACACTAAATATTGGGCAATTAAAGTTAGTGATAAATACAATATTTTAGAAAGAATTTAAAACGAATATTAAGATTAACATATTTTAGAATGAATGAATTCCGAATTCTTTTATTTTCATTCTATACTATTTCCACGAAAAAGTACCGTTTCATTTGATTTAAGGCTTGTCCAGTGCAGCGTTACTATTTTCATTTCCACAACTGTATATGCTTGAACTCAACTATGTGCTATATCTCTTAGCTATAACTCGTAAACTACAAAGAGTTTGCTGTAACTAGTTCAAGTTTATCAAGTTAATTTTCTGTCTCTAACTCATTCTAGTTCTTTGTTATCGATAAATATCGATATGTTGAAACTGGATGACCAATTAAACCAGAGACATTAAATTTGAAACTTAGATTTTCATATTGCATACACGTATAAAGAATATTATTCATTTGACAATCCTGCCTACGCTGTACTACTATTTCCACGAACACAAATATATTCTCTGCATCAATACTCAGACTCAGCTGCATATCTCAAAGTTCAAGGTTTGCCTATAGACTATAGACCATATACTATATTCAACTTGTTTTAGATATGGCAAATTTCTTAGCTGACTTATACTACTAAGTATAAGTACTTATAAAATTCTCAACATAAATCCTTGCCTACACATATTTCGCCATTAGATTTAATTAAATACTCCAAAGAGGGGCGCCTTTATTTTTAGACTTCTCATTTGACGTTTTCCACACATTTACACACTTTTTCAACATTAACGTAAACATTTTAATTAACAAACATCAAACTTTTGCCCATTCAGGCAGTCTAGAATCTAAGTAATTATGCTTTAGTCAATGTTTTCCAACGAATTTTTAACTCCCGCTTCGGGGCTAACACATAATTAAATACTTAGTACGTCAAACAAAAATCCCATTGCGGAAGCTTGGTGTCTTTTGAGTCTCTAAGAAAAATCCCAGAGAATTTGTCTAGATGGAAAAAAAGTTGTATAGCCGCAAAAGAACTTGTTGTATTGAATATTTCGAACATGGACAGCAGACAAATTGCGTTCATTAATAACATTATCAGAAGAGAAACAAGGGACGTCCAGTCGAGAACATGAACGATTAGCAAATACCCTAGAACATTTGCTGAGGAAATGTGGCTTTAAAGAGGCAAGATGATGAATCCACTCTAAGTATATGATATGATTCTAGTTCCTGATATAAAAGCTGATCCCATCTAAATGCTATACATTAATAAGATATGTATAGCATTTAGATGGGATTATTCAATGACGAGCTAAGAGCTACTTTTGTTCAATTGTTTTATATATTTATTACAATTGGTATGCCCTATCCAAACCATGTTCATTTCAGACTAAAATTTACTGAATGCAATTGAATTTGACCAAGCAAACATTAATCTAGAACAGTTGCTTTGTCGTAATTAGTTTAACCCCCACATGAGAACACAATGATAAAATTGATGCGCTTTCAGCTATTAGTTGTGAAAAGACGTCATCAGATGAGTTTGACGCAAAAATTAATTCACCAATCGATCATTTCGAGATCTCAAGGAATTCGGAATTTGGCTGCAAAGACAAAACTGCAACGGAAATCAATGTTTTTTTTTCTTTGGAATATTTATCAATGTGTTTGTTTAAGCTTGTGGTGATGCGTTGTCAATAGCCGTTGAAGAGTTGCAAACTGATCACTTGAAGCATTGATTTATGGCCGCGAAGATTAGCAGCAACAACAACAGCAACAACAGCTATCAGACAACAGGTCACATTAAAGGAAGCAAGAGGAGATCAGCTGCGCGCTAGAGAGCGAGCAAGAGTGCGAGGCAAGCGTTGAGTAGATCATCAAGTCAAATGTCAGAGGTATGTTCGCATAGCCAAATAATTGAGCAATTAATTAGCTACCATCATATAGAAGCAGAAAAAGAGAAGCAACAACAACAGAAGAAGAAATATGAATTTATATTGAATATTGAGTATATTGATTAGGGAATCGCTTGGGGGCCCAACTATGCGACTATAAAAGCCCAAACGGCAGCGAGGAGCAGCATCAGTTAACCAACTGAAGCTACTGAAGCTTAACCAAATCTTATTCCAACATGCGGCTATTTGTGGTAAGGCGTAACGGATAGCACACAAGGATTACCAAACTGCCTAACACACCCACACACCCACCACCCATACACTCACACTAACTCCATCTCTCTCTATCTCTCATACTTTTTTCAGACACTTTGCACACTTTGCGCCTTGGCTCAAGCCAAGCCACAGGGCTACAATTATGGCAGCGGCGTCTCTGGAACTCTGACCACAACGGGCGGTGGTGGACACGGCACCGGTTTTCTGAGCGCACCCAGCAATACTCAGAGTGTTTCTACCTATGGACCACTGGGAGCCTTCCATGGTGCCGGCGTTGGCTCACTGGTGAACAGCGGCAGCTCTGGCTCAGGTTACAGCTCCGGCTCTGGCTCAGGTTACAGCTCCGGCTCTGGCTCCGGTTACAGCTCCGGCTCTGGCTCCGGTTCAGGTTACGGCTCCAGCTCCGGTTTCAGCTCAGGACTCGGTCGCAACACTTACTCCCAAGGCAGCGGCATTAGCAGTGGTGTAAGCTACAATGGTGGACAGTCCTCGTCTGGCTATGGCAACAGTGCGACAAGCAGCTTTGCCGGCTTTGGCCAAACGCCCAATATTGGCTTTGGAGGCCTTGCCGGCTACCAGGCGCCCAGCTATCAGCAGCAGCAGCAGGTGGATCAGCAGGTTGCCTTCGAAGCGCCCATTGTGCACAAACAGTTCATCACTGTCGCTGCGCCCGAGGAGCACGAGAATCTTGAGCGTGTCAAGCATCTGGTGATTGGCCGTCCTCAAAAGAACTATCGTGTTGTCTTCATCAAGGCGCCATCGTCCAGCAGTGCCAATGTCAAGCTTTCGGCCGAGTATGCACCCAAGGAGGAGAAGACCGTCATCTATGTGCTCAGCAAGAAGGACTCCACGCTGGAGGTCAACGATATCGCCACACCAGCACCCACCATTCCCAGCAAGCCAGAGGTCTTCTTCATCAAGTACAAGACCGATGCAGAGGCTTCCCATGCCCAGCAACAGATTCAAGGTGAGTCTAATGCTAAGAGCATTTCCCAATGTCCGCTTCTAATGCATATTCTCTTCTCACAGCCGAATACGATCGCATCGAGGGCACCTCAGAGCACACCGATGGCGGCGTGGCACCTGCTCAATCTGTCGTTGGCATTTTGGATGCAGGCAACGGCGGCATCGGCGGCATCGGCGGCATCGGCTCCTCAGCCGGTGGCATCAGCTCTTCAGCTGGCGGCGTTGGCATTGGCTCCTCTGGTAGCCAACATTTCGTCAGCACTAGCAGCGGCGGTGGTAGCCTGGGTCATGCTGGCGGACAAGGCATTATCACCAGCACCGGTGGTAGCGGCAGCAGCAGCAACATTGGTCTGGGCAATGTGCACAAGAGCAGCCAGAGCTCGACATACCTGCCGCCTAGCCATTAGAGATGCTACAGCAGAAGCTAACAAATATTTTTTTTTTCTACACTAGTTGCAATAGTCTAAAGATAAATCTTTTTTTTTTTGTGCACTCCATAATAAAACTGCTCTCTGATTATAAAATATGCCTCAGTCAATCATTTCTAATTCTTCCCCAAATTCGTATTCTAGTTTAGATATTTTGCAACTAGCTTAAGCGATTCCTAACACACCAAAGTCTGCTCTTTTGGAAAGTAGTTCCTGGGCAACTCACCCACAGATTTGATGGCCTGCTTGAGTAGCAGATCCGATTGACTCTTGTCCAGGGCATCGATGTCGCGACAGTTGCGATAGAGACTGCTGATGGTTGACTCTACGGCATAGGCTCTCTCAGCGACATTGGGCAGCATGGATATGAAGCGATTCAGTTCGTTGAGTTCTGCAAGAAATAAACGAGATTAGTCAAATAGTTTGGAATGATAGCAGCACAACTCTTACCCTGATACTCATTGTAAGTCTTGTAGTTCCATTCGCCGCGCTTAATCACATAGTAATCCCCGTTGGCGTATTCGTCGGCAAAGTTGCCGCACGCCCAGTCGTAAGTCTCGTGGCAGGCGCTCTTTGTTGTATTGGCCCAGAGCAGCAATTGGCGGCTACTCTCGACGCACTCGCGCTGCAGGCAGAGCGGTGCTCGCAAATGGAATGGCACCTCCGGCCAGAATGCCAGCAGCATGATGATAATCACGAGGAGCAGCGCGCACAGGCAGGCGGTGGCCACATAGAGTATGCGACGCTTGCGCGACAGGCTCATCAGTGCATCGAAGGAGCGTCGTCCTGGAAGCAGCAAGGCTATATATATCCAGCAATGTGATCCACAGCATGCAATGATGATATGTGCAGAAAATATGATTGTGATTATGAATGTGATGAATGTAGTGGGATGTATGTATATGTATGATCCCTACATAACTAATCAAATACATTCTCTTCATATATTCTGTTCATTATGAAACTTGCTTTATACTCAAGACTTCAGCTTTAGATTTCATACAAATTCAAACAATAAACTATCTTTCTTCTACACTCTTATCAAGGAACTGTATCACTTGAAGATTAAACATTGTTGTACTTGAGTTCCATTCAAATTCAAATAATTCAAAAAAATATTTGTTATCTTCATATTGAAGACTATCAAGTACAAGGCCCTAGAACTCAATGTTTACTTAACAATTTTTTTATAAATTATATGAATAATATTTGAGAACAATTTTAAATCTGTTTAATGGTATGCGAAATGCAATGATTCATTATTAAATGATTGGTATTTATATCAATTTAAATATCATATTAGTAAATAAAATTCCCCTTCTTTTCTCTCTCTTTCTTTTCATTTATCTCAACTGCTTTCATTGGTGTCGCTGCCTCACCTCTCAGTCCATTCGCTGATGCGTGCGTCGAGTTCGGTGTGTTAGCTGTGGGCGTAACTCCGCCGCCCACAGCACTGACCTCGCTGAGCGCCTCCTTGCGTGCTGCCTCCAGCTCCTTGGGCGTTAGGCCAGCATCATCCATGTGCAGCTTCTGCTGATTGGTGGTCAGTGGGGCCGTTTCGCTGCCCTCGATCTGAAGCTTGCTGCCATGGCCAATGCGCTCATCGTCCGGGCCCGTGTGCAGCTTGTAGCTGCGATCGTCCACCTCGTCGATGGCACAGATTGTCGGCTTATACTTGCCCTGATTCAGGGCCATGCTGTCGCTGAGGCACTCAGTCAACTGAAGATGTCTGCTACGGCTATCGACTCTTGTCCCAAATCAGCGCTAATTTAAGCGCATTTTATGCTAACTGCAAGCAAAATATAGAAACGGAAATAAATCATTTGAAATCGCAGACACTCAGAAGTGTATGGGCGTATTTACTACTATATATGCCATATACTATATATGTTCATATGCGGCAATTTATAGTCATATATTTGAGTAGTTGCTCAGTCAGCCAGTTCCTCGCATCTTATCAGCATGTGACGAGCTTACCGTAACGCTTGATTATCAAAAGATTACCTTGAGACATGATATACAAGTCAAACAGAAATAAACATTCGCTCGCACTCAAAAGACTATATGGAGCATCGCAGATAAGTCAGAAATCGCACGAAGATAGCGCCCACTCAGCTGCTCAGATATGTGCAAGCGACTACTATATGATGCGTGCTATATATACATATATAGATATAGATATAGATATATATATAGCTTGTGCATTCCTGTCAACATTTGACTTCTTTTCAATTTTAAATTGACAACAATTGCTGCCAATTTGCGAACCAACTCAGGCAAGACATGCACACTCTCTCTCTCCCTTTCTCTTGCAATATAAACCCAACTATATACATATAGAAAGAGCGGATTTCGGCTTTACTTCCAGTCACGAATGTAATGTGCATAAATTTCAATTGGCTGCTAATTAAGAACAAATTCAATATGATCTCTCTCTCTCTCTCTGCTAATTATAATTGTCCATTGACATACAAATCTTGCACACTCATCGTTCATTCAGTTAGTGTTAATAGTTTACCCACTCACTGGCTCGGATTGCGCACGTTTTCAAAGATCCTCCTACCCCATAAGTAGATCATATTATTGCCACGCCTTTAAGGGCGGATACGCTACAGTTGTGCTGAATGAACTGAGCTTAAAATAGTTTACATTTTGTAATTGTATCGCCAGTTTGTCATATAATCTGCGAGCCCAGCAGCCACCCACAATTTTGCCGCTGAGAACAGTTGGCATTGGGAATGAGCTAAATGGGATTGTTGTAGTCTAAATCATTCCTTGATTTGTTATAGAAAATTGTAAAATAGTTATATAATAAATAAATATTAATACCGATAAAGAGCGACTTTTATGTAAGAAAAGTCTGTCTTGGTTCAAGTTTTGGTTTAGAGATCAAACTGTCCTGATCAGAAATACATATACCAATATTATACAGGGTATCTGTTACATAGTCTAATATAGCTTTTCTTCGTTTCCAACTGCAGGGCATACAACATATAGCCACAGCACTCCAGCCGGACAAGCGAAATCGATGGCCAGCACTGTTTTCTGTCGGACTTCGATGATTTATCATGTCACTGCAAAGCTCCTGTAATCGCGATAAGCGATGGTCAACTTGAAAACTTGGGCTGGATTACGCACTGTTGGCCAGTCAGAAACAAAAGCCAAAAGAAGGCGATAAACAGAAGAAAGGCATTGGAATGGTGGCTATCTTATCGTCCCAGCGATTATTGCTTAATTCAGGCCCAGTTTTACTCATTTACTCACTTTACCTAACCATTGGCACTAAGCAATAAAGAATGCCTCTATCTTGGCGCGAGTATGCGACAATCTCAGATAATTATTTGGCCAGGCCACATGGAAATGAATAAACTTCGAGCAACCTCCGAACTAACGTAAAATAATTTTTTTTTTGTTTTTTTGTTTTTTTGTTTTATCATTCATTTGTTTTAATTAAAAATAAATATTGTGCATACGTAATAATTGCGAGGGTTTTGTAAATGAAACCGCGACCAGCTATCAACTATCTCCATCTCTTTCGACGTCTCTCTAGACCCAAGGGCCCACTTCATCAAAAGCCATGGCCCAAACAATAGCGGACGGACGCAATCAGGTTGAGTAATAGTCAGATAAGTTATTGTAGTTAGTCAGTTTAAAGTCTAAAGCAAATATGCATTTTACCACATACATAAATACACATATCTATGCATATATGTATGTATATATGTATACTAGTTAGTTTCTAAACATTTGCTTTCAACATGATATCATCTCGTATGATCCATCTTAATGCTATTTGCATTTGTTTGTCAAACAAAAGCTCAGTGCTATGTAAACGTTTGCTCAACTATAAGACTAGTGTAAAAGATTGATTAGATCTATCTGGGAATACATGAGCATTAATTATATAGATCGAGCTAATATATTCCTATACATTTTGACAATAGTTCCTATACAAGTTGAGTCAAAAGTAATCGCTGATATTCCTTTTCTCTCTCTCTCTTTCTCTCATATGATAAAGTTATAGTGTTTACCAATAGGGGGATTACTTTTGCCCCAAGTGATTACCCTGTATATAGCTGTGCTCACGAAAATAGAAGTGTTACATTAAACAAAGCTTTAACCAAATTAATTGGTACTTTTTCCGTTCAAGAATAAGAAAAAATACCCACTTTTTGCTTCAAATAGAATACAAAGAGTTAATTGCGAAAAAATCCCATTACTTTCGGTCGGAATTCAATGATTTTTGATGATTTTAGAAGAATGCTTTGAAAATTCTTAGAAATAGTAGAGCTGGATGTAAGAAGTTGAAAAAAATATATAAAAATAAGTTTTAAATAAAGATCGTTAAGCAAAAGCTAAATCTGATATATTTTCTTTATGATAAAGTATATCTATACTTATATATTTACTTCAAATACTAATATTAACACATCCAGCAATATATAGCTTTAAAAACTATGTTTTCAAGCGAAATATGGAAATCATCTTGAATCGTTATCCAAAGCACTAGATTTGCTTGCATAGCAGCCAGCTATGAAACGCATTTAAACTCTTCATTTTTTTTATGCAGCCCCCCAATTTGTTCCACTATTGTTAATTTCCGCATTATCAAAAATCAGCTTTGCAGTTGTTTATTTACACATATTTGTTATGCATATGATTTTTTCGCACTTTACGCCTTGAGCTGACCAAAGCGCAAAATTTATGGTAGAAAACAAAATATAATACTAATAATAATAATAAATAATGCAAATGCAATATGATTTTTAATGGGTCGTGGCGATGACGGCGACGTCCATCAAAGCAAAAGTGCCGCTGCGGCACTTTGAATAATGGGCACACGACGCTCCAAGACAAGGCACACACACACACACACGCACACACACTTGTTGAGAAATTGAAAGAGATACATATTTATAGCTTGAATTGAAGTTTGAATTGTTTACCGCACAACTGTCCCATCCAAAATGCTTGATTCGCATTATACATTTGGCTTATGCCCAATTCGAGTTGGCTTCCTGTTTGGCTTTGGCTTTGCTTTTGCGTTGCACTTTTTAAGGCAACAAACAGCTCTTGCAACGCACTTGCTGCCCCCTTGCCACACCGATTTCACTCCATTTACGTGTTGCGCATTTTGCGATATCTCCCCCGTTGTCAGTGGCAGTGGCAGTTCCAACCCCTATCCATCTATTGACGACATTCGTGACGCACTTCATAATTTGCCTTAAAGCTAGCTTTAAGAATAGAAAGCTGCTTCATGTTAGGTAAAAGGCAAGCAATATCTTTGTTATTAAATATTTCAACTTGATTTGCATTTGCAGCCCAGGAAAGACAATGAATTTAATTCAAGATGCCACTGAAAACATTTCAACTCATTTCTCAACAAAAGAAAAAATGTTAAAAATACGCAAGTAGATCAAATTTATTTCAAAAATTCGATATCTACTCCCATTTTAATGTTATCGATTAAAAACGTTATCAAAATTCAGTTATTAAATTATATCTCGTACATCTTTGAGGCTAGAGTCTTCAAATTTTGTTTTTGGTTTCATGTGTATTTGATACAATTTTGATTTTTGTTATAATTTGGATATCCCAATATATGTACTACCCCATGTATCTACTCTATATTTTTGGTCTAGGACTCTACACGAATATATATTTCAAATTCCAAATGTCTGCTATTCTAAAATATATGCCACCCTAATTGGAGTGTAGCTCGAATCTGAACACTTTATAAGAACAACTACCAATTTGTATATGTTCCAAATTTCTAGTTTCTAGCTTCAGCGCACATCAAGAGAAAAAATTCATAAATCCAATATACTCCTTTCACTTTGTGAACGAATATAAAAATGATATTATGGAAATTAAATAAATATTACTATAGAAATAGCATATATAAATGTAGGTAAATGTTTTATCGTGCTATATGCCACATCCTAGCTTTTCCACTCATAAGATAATTAGTTAGATAATTAATTTTGAGTACCAAAAAATTTACACACAGATAATCACCCTCCGCCCACTTTCAGCTGGAACACACCTAGATACGAATAACAAAAAAACCAAAAAGCCCACACAAGATTCAATTTGGCATGCCATAAATGGCTGGCATTAGTGGAACTCCATGCAGAGCCAACAATATTTGATTAATTATGTCAAATTGCTGGCGGTCACAGAGCATAAAAAATAAATTGATTGCAAATTTTGGACACCTATGAATTGATATTGAATAATTACACTGTTTAACATGCAAACAGTAAATCACTTTGGGCATGGAAATTCAATTTGACGGCGTGTGTAATTGGCTGTTGGATTTGCGCACCTGTCAAACTGATCTGCCATGCACCACCTGCCCAGGTTAACGAGCCGTTAATTGTCTTTAAATACACTACAATTTAAGATATTTTGGGCTTATAATGAGATATGATATCTGACAAGAGTCAAACTAGAATCCTTAGAGTTTATAATTAATTAATTTTAATTTAATTTTTTTATGAGTCATAGATAATTTTTTACCTGAAGATATCTAAGATATCAAATTATTATGCTGAAATATCTCATATCATACTTGAGATATACTATTTGAGATATCTGAGATATTAAATTGTTATATTAAAATAAAATCATTTTAGATCATTTAAGAGTATCTCATGTCCTACTATCATCATCCAAATTTCATTTGCTGCTCTACCATAGAAATTTGACTTTGTTGTTGTTGTTGTTTTTGTCGTCGTCTCGTACGTTATTCAAGTTGTGCTATTGACATTTAATTTGGCTTAATGGCGCACCGAACATCGTCGCCCATTATTAAAAAATGTTTCGAGATACTTGACACAACAACAAACAAACAAGTAAACGTGATCTAGCCTCGACTGGTCGACCAAAAGATACCCATTAATAAGCATACGCATATTCATACATATACATAATAATGTGCAGCATTACAGGGTATCTCTTTGTTGACATTCACATGCCATTCAAATATTTATTTGTCAGCAAAATCTAGGCTGGATTACAAATGTCTAGCTGGCTTATACGGACAGGTTGATCAACTTATTCGCTATAGGCCAGCTTTGTATACCCGTTATTAATGAGTGCTGGGTATAAACAGAAACTACATATTTGACATTTGTGTATTGGGCAGCTCTGCCCGTCGATAACCTTGCCGCCAGCCAAACAGCCAGCCAGCCTGGCTTGCACAACACCAACACCAACAACAAAAACAATCAGAGCTCTGAATTGCTGTTGTCGTTGAAATAAATGTGTCAACAATTTGTCAGCCTAGTTGTAGTTACTAAGCAGCGACGCCAGCAGCGACTGCGCTGTTTACGCTCAGTTGTGCACAAGGCAATGTGAATGTGTTTGATCAGCGACAACTGATAAGACAATATGCAGCAGAATATTTTTTTTTAAATATATATGTATAATAATGCCTACACAAACATTTGCACGCTTACAGTGTATACTCGATATGTTGCACCTGATATGTATGGTAAATACAAATAAAATAAAATTGTTCTATACATTATATGAATATCAGTATTCAATCTGTTTTTTATAGATTAGAAAACGATAATCAAACAAGAGCTGATCTAGTCGAGCGCGGCCGACTAGTAGATACCTTGTAAATGCACCAGCTAATATGTTATATATATATATATATATATATACATCGGCGAACGGCTTATAGAGATCCTTCTAATCTTTTTCGTAGACAGTATGATTTAGTTAGAGTGCAGCGAGTCACTGCACGTCATCTCCTTTTCCATAGCAATCTCAGACTATGCTTATTTTATACGTCAGCATATCACTCTCCTCTGTCAAAACCGGCAGAGACACACACCATTTTAGTATATACTAATATCCCACTCAAACAAATTATACAACACTCCTTCTAAAACTGATATAACTATCGATAAGATATTGTATTCCAATACCTATTATATCTCCGACATATACATATATACATCTTCTTCTTCTCAAACTGTGTTTACTAAAAATCTTTCAAATTCTTAGCTCTCACAAATGCCGACAGAGGAAAATATCCGCAATAACTTGACCATTAATTCTGATCATGAATATATATACTTTATGGGTTCAGCCATGCCTTTCTTTGCCTCTTACATACATATTACAAAAATAGCATATAATACCCCAAATTCCCATTCTCAATGCGAACAGAGCAAAATTATGAACTGATTTACGTAACGCACAGCTAACACATAACGTATGGGACGCAACGTAACGTTAGCGTAACGTAGCTTAAAATACTCTCAGCTTAACATTTGTTGCCAAGCTAGATTTTGGTTTGATTTTAAGATTGTTCCTTTTTTTTTGCATAAATGGATGCTTACAAACACATTGATATATGTACATATATGTATATATGTGCATAATACGCATATAAGCAACAACGTGAAAGCGATGACGGCTTTGCTGTTAGTTCAAGCGTAAATCAGAAGTTCAAACGTTTAACGGAAAAAGGTGCGGTTAGTTGCCATATTTATGTACATCACTAACACACACACACACGCACCACACACCAAACATACCACACATATATAGTTAGGTTTATATACACTAACCATAAACGCAGCTCGCAGCTGTCTCTGCAACAAACGCAAAAAGAACACAAGAAATTACAGCGAATTGCCGAATGCCGAACCTTGAATACCCTTACAATGTTAATTGACAAAAATGTTAAGTAAATCGTGAAAGATGTCTATATGCCAGATATTATAAGGCAAGTCGATTCAGCTTATTAAGTTACATTGCTTGTGATTAAATTGGTAATACCGTAGTTAATTAGGGTATGAGGGATATTGAAATATGCAATGATGCGGGCGAAAAACAAAAAGGTAACGGCATTTAACGAGCTGTGTGCTGGGTTGGGGTAAGTCGATGGGTTCAAGTCGTGCGTGAGCGCCACAATGCGCAAATGCAAAGGCAAAAACAAATTCAGCCACAACAACAACAACAACAACAAGCAGCACTTGCACATGCACAGAACAAGAGAGAAAAGGAAAAAAAAAGTTAACGGTATGTGAACGCGCGTAAAAGTAACAGCAGCGGAAACGTCAACGCTGACAGAGCATAAGCAAAGATCTGTATGCACAAACACAAGCACAAGCACACGCACACGCACACACACATACACATGCATGCGCGCATGTGCATGGCTCGTCTGTAAACGGTTATTGCGCATCCCTGTTTGCTGACGACGCAGCTGCTGTCGACGTCGACGTTGACGCTGTTACGCATTAATTATGGGAATTTTTGTTTTTGTTTGTGTCCTGTGTGGGTGGTTCGCTAACTGTAGCAGCAACCACCAGCTAAATGCACCGTAGCCCCGCTCAAGCTACAATATAAAAACGATACAACGTTGCTGCCGACGTCGCTGTCGCTGTCGTTGCAGCACAGCATCTCAAGCAATGAAAACGAGACAGCGCTGCCGTCGCCTCTGCTGCTGCCGTGGCGATCTCCGCGTAGCATTGACATTGGCTCTCGCGCAGCTATTCCTTCTTCTTCGTCTTTCTCTCTTTCTTTTTTTTTTTTTTTGTTCTTATCGCTGGTTTGGCTTGGTTTGGTGACTTGCCGAACCGGTTGTGCCGGCATTTCTCACACAAAAAAAATAAAAATAAATAAAATAAAACTCACACAAACACAGAGACATTTTTTTTGACTTGTTAACTACGGCTTGGAAGTGCGCTCTCTGAATTGCTCTGAAATGAATGTACTCCATATTTGTACTTTTTTGTTATTTCTTGCATTCCATAACACTTACACACACACACACACACACATACATTTACATTCACTCAAGCACTTTGAGCCACCTGAGAAAGCTCAGCTTAAACAATTTTGCTTTTACCTTTCGATGTTATTGTTGTTGCTCTCTCTCCCACTCCCGTCAGTTGTATTTGTTGTTTCAAAAATAATCAGCAAACACTTAGCAACATTTAATTAACATATTAACACACGACGCACTTTAAAGACACGCTAAAAGTTAGCTTCGCATTTATTGTTGCTCCCTCTCTCTCGCTCTTCAATTTTCGCACACTTTTTAGAGCTCACGCAGCCACGCTCAGCTTAGATTCGCATGCACTTTCTATACACACACAGTCAAAAAAAAACGCACACTAAATCCGAAAAGGCAAACAACAAATAAAGATTTGAAGTAGAATGAAGCGTAGAAGAAGAAAAAAAAAAGAAGCCGAGTTACAGTTTTACGCGCACAAACACTGGCAGAACCACCTACGAACGCTCGTCAACTGCGTAGCACACGTCGCGCAGCGTTGCTTTCTCAATGAGCACTAAAGTGAAATGTAGAACAAAATGAACGCCGCAATTACCGTTCTGTGTATCGTGCGACGTAGTCGTAACTTGAATGCAGTTACGCGCTGCTGGCGCTGCCTGCAAACATGCGCGCTGCATGTTGCGTTCAATTTAAGCTTATTTTTCAGTCAACTCTATTTGCATGCAATATTAAAATTTAGAAAACAAGCAAAAACAGTAAATAGCACTTTAAATTTAAAATAAAATTGTTCAGATTTGCGAGCGCGCTGCTTAGCCAGTGCACGAACCGCACAATTAACGAGAAAACGTAAGCGCAGCAAGAGCAACGTAAACGCAAAGTGAGTCATACGACAACTGTATGACGTATGTGCAACGCTGGCTGACAAAAGCTGACAGATATTGCAGGCCGTTATTAAATTTAATTTTTTAAAATTAATTTTAATTTTTTTTCTCTTAGTTTTTAGCCAAAATGAAAGTCATTTGTTTTTACAATTCGAGCGTCATTTTTTATTTATAAATTTATAATAAAGAATTAAATGTAATACAATATTAGCGAAAAAAAATATATATGTAAAACACACGCATTTATAAGTACAGTTAATAAATTAAACAATAGCGAGTTGTGTTTAAAAATAAAAGAAGAAGAAGACAGGTTCGAGGGGAATAACCAGCTATGCGGATACACTACCCATTCATTGTTCATTTCGAAAATACACCAAAAGAAGTCGCTCATCCTCTCGCTTCTTGCGGTGTAGTATGGAAATAAATGCATAATTAATTAATAATTAATCAATTATTAATTAATTATTAATAATTAATTAATTAAATAAACGTCTTAAATGTTTTTTTTTGTTTTTCATTTTTTTTTTAGTATATACACAATGAGTTTTACCAGAAGAAGAAGCAGAAATATATAACATTACGCAAATTTATCGAATTAATTTTAATTTTTTTTTAATGTTTTCATTTTTTTTTTTTTTTTTGATTTAAATTTTCTCAAACTTTGAGTTTGGCAAATCAATTTAAAACAATAAAAAAAAAATAGTTATTTATATATTCAAAAATTATTTCACTCGCACGCAAGAAAAAGTTTTGAAAAGTTGCTAAAAAAAAAAATTTTAAAAAGAGCAAACAAACAGTAAATTAGCACCTATTTCTTTTTTAGTTTATTTTAATATTTATGCTACGGCCAGTGGGCGTGGCAGCTTCTGTGCGGGCAGCATTTGAATCGTGTTTACAAATAAAATTCATTTATTTATTTTATTTTATTTTCTTTTCTTTTCTGCTCTTTTCATATTAGCTAAAAAAAAACTGAAATCAGACACACTCATGCTCTCTCTCTCACTCACTCATTCATACTGACACATTCACTCTCTCACTCACTCACTCACTCACTCTCGATCTCTCTCTCTCTCTCATTCACACCTACACTTAATATAGCTATCTTTAGTACAGATTAATATAGCACTTGTAACTCCTTCGTTCAAATATTTGCAAGCTTCATTGAAAAAAACAAAAAAAAAAAGTCAAAATAAAAATAATTAAAAAAAAAACATAAAAATTATATAATTAAACCGTTTCGCTTTAGACAGTTCTTAATTTCGTGACTAGGCAATTTTTACTTGTTTTTCTTTTTTCTTCTCACAAAAAAAAAAAAATCAACGCAACATCGCACATAATTTTCTTTTCTTTTCTTTTAGTTTTCTCTTCCTTTTCATTTTCTGGCTTTAGTTGTCGTGTTTTCGCACGCGTTTTAAAAACGCGCGCGCGGTTTGAAACTTGGCTAAGTGCGTTCGTTGTTTTTAGTAGGTTTTGTTGCTGTTTTTAGAACCGTTGTTTGTTTGCATCTAGCTGCGTTGTTGTTGTTGTTGTTGTTTTTAGTATGTTGGTTTAGTGCGATGTTAATTGTTCGTTTTTTTTTTCTTTGTGTATTTTTTTGTTATTTAAATTTCGACAGCCGCTGCTGCTGCGTTGCTGCTGCTGCAACGACTTTACAGATGCTCATCGCCATGGTAACCGTTGCGCAACGGTTGTCGCTCCTGCGAATGGTCTGCGGGCCGGTTGCGCTTGAAGAAGCCGCACTAAAAGAAAACGAAACATAGAACATAGAATACAATTGGTTGGTGCACTGGCTAAGCACTCACCTTGTAGAGCAGCAAAACGAGCAGCAGAAAGATGAGAGCACCCGCACAGGCAGCCAAGACAACAACCCAGAGGGGCACCACATCGGGCACCTGCTGGGGCTCCGGCTGCGCCTTATAGAAGATCTCGTGCGTCTTCAGTATCTTCTCCTTGGGCTTGCCAATGAAGGGCAAACTGGTCACATTTGCCACGGCGAGCGTGGAGACATTCAAGGGCACAGTGGGAGCCAGTTTCTCCATGGTGGTGGCCACCATGCGTGCACGTATGGCCACAAATGCCGCATCCGCATCTTCGTAGCCCAGATTCTCCAGATAGCAGCGCAGACGACGGCACTGGACGCCCAGGCAGGGCGAAGTGCCATTCGCCAGACGCATCTCTATCGTTGTCGGCATGTCGCGCCTAAAGCGACGCGGCGCAGAGTTCGAGTTGCCGCTGGAGCTGGAGCTGGAGCTGGATGTGTGCCATTGGCCGAGCGCCTTCTGCTGCTGATTGTCCTCGTCGTAGAAGTCCTCGTTCTCACGGCCATAGTACGGCTTACTGCCCGAGCTATAGACGACGTGACGCTGCACACCCGGCTGGCCATACTGCACCTGACTGTTGTGCAGCTCGTTGTCCACATTGCCACGACTGAAGCCGTCCAGATCAAGGGTGCCCGCATGGAAGTTGCCAGTGCGTCCGCCGTACATCGACTTGTCGGCCGGACTGCCAGCCAGATATAGTTGCTGCTGCTGGCGCTGCTGTTGCTGAGGTCGCATTTGGTAGCTGGAACTGGAGCTGGATCTGGAACTGGAGGCGACTTGTGGCGGTGCCATTTGGATGTGGCCATGTGTGCTTTGGCTGTGCAGCTCATCGCTGGGCGCAGCAGGAATGAAGCCGGCACGAGCGAAGTTGCCGCCGCTCTGATTGATGTTCGCCTCGTAATGCGAATCCGCTTGATTGGCACGGTCCAAATGCACAAAGGAGGCATCGCCAGCCGCATCCTGGGCATCCTCGCGCTCCAGCAGCTCCTTCTGCTTGGCCGTCAGGCTGCGCTGGTTGTCGTTGCCGACGGTGACGCCGACCGTGCTGCCCGTTTGCATGCCATGCGATATCTCCACATGGCCGCCAGCCTCTTCGCCGCCAGCCAGGCCATCGGAAGCGGCCGGCACAGAGTTGCTGATCGCACCCTGGGCATGCAGATAAGACTTGTTCTTCTGCTTCTCGTTCAGCTTGAGGCCCAGCTCGTTAACCTCGATCTTATCGCAGCGGATCTTGCCGCCCGTCTCCGGCTGATTGACAATGTACATGAGTGGATCTCCAGATTCGGTCTGATATGGATAGTAGATGTCGACGACGGCGCCCTCAATGAACGAGCTAAGGTTGTTGCGCAGCTCATAGATGTGCACCACCTGTGGACCGAGTTCGTCCTCGGTGGTGGCATTGCCGGGTGCCTTGTAGTCGGCGGCCTTGTACACCTGATAGTCGGGCAGCGAGGTGCCCTTGATGGTCAGATCGGTTTCCACCCAGACGCCAATGCTCTTACTGCCCACATTGTCGTACTCCGAGTTCTTGCGCTCCACATTCGTCGAATTGGCCACCCAATAGAAGTCGTAGCTGGACGTCTTTGTGTGCTTCTCCGCCGGCACAAAGCTGACCGCAAAGTGAGTCTGATGAGCAATGATCAATGGATTAGGACTGAGCTTGTGAGGAGTATCTAATCATATATCTTACCATATTGCCACCCTTTAGCGGATTGCCAATGTCACACTTGAGGGTGTAGTTGTTACTGGCATCGGGCGCTGAACAGGTGATGGGCATATCGATCTTCTCGCCCAGCTGTTGTAGCTTGGTGAACTGCAAGTCCCTGGGTGTCATCATGTAGAAAGCAGCTTCGAAGGCATCCTCGTTGTTGTTCTTGATCAGCACCTCAATGGTCAGCGGCTCGCCCGACACAAACAGATACTTGTCGACGGCACTAATGGAAAGCAAGAATGGAACTCGATTAGACCAGGAAGAATAAGAAAACTTTAGGCCTATGTGAACTTACGTGACAGTCAGTGCTAGATCGGGCTCACAGATGTTGTCCGGTCCGCAGTTCTTTTGTATGTTGATCGCATCACGTAGAATTATCTCGCGATTCTGATCGATGACCGGTTCAAGGGCTGCGCGACGTGTGCGTGAATGGGATTCGAAGGGACGGGAGCTGCGCAGATTGTAGCGCGCCTCCACCTCGAGGGGTGTTAGCTTGTCCTGGACACCGTCCATGAGATAGACCGTCTCGTTGAGGCAATATCTTTGGCCATAGGCAAGTCGTATCGTCTGATTGCGTATGTTCTTGCCCTCGTCACGCAGGAAGAACATGCGAGGATTGCGCGTCTTCTTGGCATCCAGCAGCCAGGAGACCTCAAAGTCCAACTGCGTGGGCAGATAGCGACCGGTATAGCTCCAGCAGGTGCTCAGTGGCATGCAGGGCACCTTCTTGTGATCCCGCTGCAGCTGACAATTGCGATCCTCCAGGCTGATCAGCTTTGAGGTGCTGGAAAATACCGTTTCCGCATTGACAGCGGCCACCGGGCGTGACTTGAAAATGAACACCTGATCGGAGGCATAGGCGCCAACGGCCAAATCCGGATACGTATTGCCATCCATGTCCACGCCGCCGGACAACGCAAAGCCAAAGGTGCGCGGATATGGAGCCGCCTCCACCAGACTCTCAGCCTTAATGATCTGCGAGGGCTTCAGCAGAGGACCCAGAGCAGAGCCATGATAGATATAAACGACGCCTCGACCCTCGGGTCCATCGTAGGGTGCACCCACAGCAAAATCGCCATAGCCATCACCGTTGACATCGCCCAGCGTGGTGAGCGCCAGGCCAAAGCGTCCCTTGGTCTGGAAACCTTCCCGTATGAACTCCTTGTTCCAGCGCTCCGACTGTAAGCAAAGAAGGACATCAAGATGTTAGACAACCACCTCCCAAGCTGTATCAACTCGCAGACTTACTTGAGACATGCCACCCTGTAGCACCACATAGACACGTCCCACATCGTACTTGCCCTCGACATTGGTCAGCTCCGTGTACATGGGCGCACCGATGATCAGATCGTCGAGGCCATCGCCGTCCACATCGCTGCTGGCCAGCGCATAGCCAAAGTATTCACCAATCTGATGACCCGATATGTTCATGATGTTGGCCATATTCCACCGATTGACAACGACCTTGCCGGACAGATTGGCGCCGCGTGGCATGCCAATGGCAACATCTTCACTGCGATCGGCATCGAAGTCTCCGGTGATCATCGAATAGCCCAGGTACGAATCATCGTTGGCCGACGAGCTCTCCGCCGTGGAGAACACTTGATTCTCTGGCCTCGTTACATCCTGTGATATCGCTTGACCTGTGAATATGTTGGTGAAGTGGATGAGTGCGATTCGTTCGGTTCGAGTTGTGCCAGATCGTCTTTCAGATCAGTTTTTTTGGGTGAGATGTGTTGGTATTATTAGCTACGATTATAGCGGCATGCTGAATGACAACAACAACAACAACAACAAAAACAACAACAACAATACGAATAATAATAATAGCAATAATAATAAAAATAGTAATGAGCAATGCAATACAAATAATAATTCTCAAGATCTACAATGGCTACGATTACCAAATAACTACAGCAGGCTACCGTTAAACTACCGTTAAATATGGATTAGTGCCGGGATACCGGAGTGAGGAGGTGGCTGGCATGCGATGCGTCTTTAATTGGGGCTGACTAGCTCAACCCTTGGGAATCGGTTAGTAACAGACCAATAGCCAACATCCAAGACCAAAATAATAAATATCTCGAGCCATTTTCAAGTTAACTTAAATTACGAAACTTAAGATGTAAAATGTGGAACGGTTAAAGCAAGAGACAGAGAGAGAAAGAGGGTGTAGAGAGTAGAGAGAGATAGACTTTGATCTATTTTTACATATATTACACTGAGATGACAGCCACTTTTACACTGTTGACAGCCACTTAAACATGATGTTAAACTACTTTTAGTTTTCTGATGTAAACATTTATCATACTCGGCACTAGGTACCTCACCTAGCTAGCTAATAAATATAGAAAAACATATATATGTAGATGTATGTATATATATCTTTGTCTATGCAGGACAATGTGATCGGAATAACAGATCGGAAATGCCATCACGTCAGCCTATACATTTAGCATTGGTGATTGATTAAGAGACTTTATCACTGTCTCTATCTCTTTCGAAGAACCTAAAATATGTGCCATATACTGGATAGTATGGTATATATTCCTCGACTATACTCGATTGTGAACTGACATTTGGCTATAGTTCATTTGAATTTAAGAGAAATTATTGAAGTATCAATAAGCAAAGGAAAACTTTGATTACCAGGCAGCTCCCTTTATGCATCTTAAGTAGGCTGGATATACCGATAGCTTCAAAAAGAATACATTTCATATATATCATATATAGATATCGAATACAGTATAGCTCAATAGCAGTGAATTTAATTTTTTAAATGAAATTATTAATAAGAGAAGAAGAAGATATATCAAAAAAACTAAAGTAACCCTTGACGATGTGGACAGCTCTGTCAATTTATGCCTGTTAAGTTGGCTGCATATGCATATGAAGATAACTATCAATAGATATTGAATACAATATAGTTAAATTACAGTGACTTTAATTCTAAAAATTAAATTTTTACTGCATATATAAAAAAATATGAAGTAAAGAAAAGATATCGAAATATTGTTAAGTGAAAGAAAACTTTGACCATCTGGCAACGCTCTGTACATTTATGCATGTTAAGTTGGCTGCGCTTAAGCAAGTGCTAACTATCGCAGCGCGCATGCATGTTAAGTTGGCTGCGCATCACAGCATAGTCATTAGCCTTAACAGCTCTTGCTTTAACCGTTCATATGTTATTACTATGTTGATGTTTGCAATATGGTTGGGCCGCCTAAATTTAGGTACACGCATAGGTACCACACATATAGTAGGTACTCAATAGGTACATTTGTTATCTATTAAAGCGTTGCTTAGCGATGACAACAACTGTCTGTGGCGTGACGAGGCAAGCGGGCAGTGCGGAACGTTTCTGTACGGCTTTCGATGCCCTCTCGTTGCACTCGATGTTAGCGAAGCTTTCGATGAGTGGGCGTGGGCATGGGCATGGGCGTGGGCGTGGGCGTTGGCATGCCCATGGGCATAGACATGGGCGTGGGGTGCAGAGCGTAGGGGCTGTGCTACAAATCTAGGCGATCGCTGTCAAATCGTGAACAGGGGCAATCTATCTGACCCGACTTGACAGCCTTCGGCCCGCCAGCAGATGAGTTCAATTTGCAGTTGATATAACAGTAGATATTATCACACACCATTTTATGTGGGTAGAAATGAGTTTTTAGAAGCTTGCGCCATTTCTGACAGTTCAGGTAATTTGTACAATTGATATTGTTTCACTTGGTTTTAGTGTTAATGTTGATCAATGTTCTATATATATATAAGGTTTTGGTTTTTTTTTTTTATTTATATTTTGCTGACTTTTGCAGTGTGAGAAGCGTATTTTGCGTATTATTATTATTACCTCCAGTGCCGAAGGGCTGATAATAAGGCGGCTTAAATGGAAACTCGGCATCGGGCGGTATTGAGTAGGTTTGTCCTTTATTTTATGTATTCAGTTTTTTTATTTCGGATTTGTTTTTTTTTTTTTTGTATTATGATAGCAGAAGTTTGGTATCAAGTTGTAAGGTTTGATGTGTATTTTATGTTTGGTTTCAGTTTTTGGTTGTGGTTGAGGTCGTGGTTGTGGTTGGGTTGAACAACAGACACAGGTCATGGCGTTCGGTACAGAATGCATAGATGATATATTTTCGAGTTTTTTTTTTGGTTTTTGGTTTCGTATTGAAATTTTGCATGCATTTTGCGCCGAGGCAGTGTGTAAATAGGAGCAAAAAGAAAAAGAGAGAGAGAGAGAATAAAAAAGAGAATACATAATACATATATTAATCAAAATGAGACAAAAAAAAGAAGAAACTTTGACTAAAAATTTAAATAGGATATTATGACGCAATATACGGTACAGGTACGGGTACAGTTATATATATATATATATATAGTTATCGTTATCGATACAGTTACTGTTAAAATAATAATAGTTATAGTTACGATTACGATTACGATTACGATTACGTTCACGATTACAATTACGATTAAGATTTACGGTAATAGATATATAAACATCTATATGTATATATATATATATATATATATACGATACAGTAAATGCAGGTAAGATATTACGATAAATTACAATAATCAATAGTCAATAATCGACAGAAATTAAACTGACTACACGACTAAACTTAATGTGTGAGGTTAGTTATCAGCGGCACTTGGAGCTGCTGTCGAGCTGTGGATGTTATTTCAATTTAGTTAGCCAAATGGGTTTTTTTTCCATTACAATTTTGGTTTGGTTTATGCTTTCAGGCAGTGACAACACTAAGTGAGATTTAGTCCAATTGAGTCAGAAATTTGGATGGCAATCATAGCAACAACAGCAGCAGCAACAACTCGACAACACGAATGGTACTTAAAACGATTTAAGATGTACCTTAAAGGTACACGCTAAACGTGAGCTTGAAAACGATCGATAAGTTGTAATTTAAAACATATCGAACTTGTTATCGATCTACAACACTATCGATTGTTTTCCAGCTCGTATGCTTAACCACTAAGATTACTATTACAATTGGATCAATAGACTTGACCTATGGCTAGTGCTTGAGTTTAGGGAATCTATGTTAGATACACGAGTTTCAGTTGATAAACCCACTTGAGGCTCACTTAGATACTAAATAGATTAGGCTAGCCCAGTTTTTTTTTTTTTTTTTAGTTTTATCTGTAGGGTTATTCATTTTCTTTTTATTTTTGTGTTAGGTTAGGGACGATCTAAATTCTAAAGATGCTCAAAAAATTAAAAACACAACTGAAACTGAAATTAACACAAATTAAGTTCAAGAGTTTTGTATGCAAAAAGAAACCGGGACTTAAGGGACATCAAAGGAGTAAAAGAACTAAAAAAAAAAAAGAATACATTTTGCAGCTATATCGGAATTGGATAAATAAAAAGTTAAGAGTAAATAGTTCAAACCAAGAGCTACGGGTGCTACGCACATGGTGTGTGAGGGGAGATTGGAGAGGCGGCTCATATCTTGGCTGGGTAAAGTACTTAAAGGCTTAACTATAACTGAATACAATGGATAAGAGCTGTTGTATTTATAAGTAGTACGAGTAATAATTCAATTTCAATTTCAATTTCAATTTTTAATTTTTAATTTCAAAATACATACAGTACAAATAAAACTGCACTTTTTACGTATATTTATTTCATACTAAATGTAAACAAAAAAAAAAAAAATAAATAAAAAAAAAGGGAAAAAAAAGAGAAAAAACAATAAAACATTGACTTACCTTGCCAGTACCAGCTGCCAGGTGCGCCAATGAACAAACGCGATCCATTCTGCAAATGCGAAATGGGAAATGCGAATACTTAAGATTGTGTATGCAAATGTTATGCCACGATTCCAACAAGGTGACAACTAAACGTGCCCACGTCGACCACAGCAACCACATCTCAAAGACTCAGTCCTAGACCCAGTCCAAGACCCAGTCTCCGCCCGTCCCAATCCCAATTCCCATTCAAAGCTTCTAGCTCGAACCAAAGGCAAGCCCAAATCTAGCATCTATGGCATTCACATAATAACACAACAATGAATGCCCAAAAGCAAATACTATATACATATATAAAGAGATCTCTTTCATCTGAAAAAATGTTTTACCAATCTCAAAGCTCTATTTGAACAGAAAGTACATTAAAAACCTCTGCTAAAATATTGACCTAACTTAACACTTTTGTTTGGAAATTCCGTATTCCAATACATAGAATTAGTAATTTTTAAAAAATATTTTATATATCAACAAAACAATAATATATGACCTTAATCTATTGAATCTATATATCTATATCTACATATTATTTTCAGTCTGAATCTTTAAATCATGGTCAACAACCCCTCTTAACTGGTACTTACACTGTTGATAGCCGCGCTGAAGCCAGCTTGACATGAACCCTGACGATGATAGCCCCAGTTGTCTGTAAGTAAATAAAACATAGAATATAGAATATAGAATATGGAATAAAGAATATAAAATATAGAATATAGAATATAGAATATAGAATATAGAATATAGAATATAGAATATAGAATATAGAATATAGAATATAGAATATAGAATATAGAATATAGAATATAGAATATAGAATATAGAATATAGAATATAGAATATAGAATATAGAATATAGAATATAGAATATAGAATATAGAATATAGAATATAGAATATAGAATATAGAATATAGAATATAGAATATAGAATATAGAATATAGAATATAGAATATAGAATATAGAATATAGAATATAGAATATAGAATATAGAATATAGAATATAGAATATAGAATATAGAATATAGAATATAGAATATAGAATATAGAATATAGAATATAGAATATAGAATATAGAATATAGAATATAGAATATAGAATATAGAATATAGAATATAGAATATAGAATATAGAATATAGAATATAGAATATAGAATATAGAATATAGAATATAGAATATAGAATATAGAATATAGAATATAGAATATAGAATATAGAATATAGAATATAGAATATAGAATATAGAATATAGAATATAGAATATAGAATATAGAATATAGAATATAGAATATAGAATATAGAATATAGAATATAGAATATAGAATATAGAATATAGAATATAGAATATAGAATATAGAATATAGAATATAGAATATAGAATATAGAATATAGAATATAGAATATAGAATATAGAATATAGAATATAGAATATAGAATTTAGAATATAGAATATAGAATATAGAATATAGAATATAGAATATAGAATATAGAATATAGAATATAGAATATAGAATATAGAATATAGAATATAGAATATAGAATATAGAATATAGAATATAGAATATAGAATATAGAATATAGAATATAGAATATAGAATATAGAATATAGAATATAGAATATAGAATATAGAATATAGAATATAGAATATAGAATATAGAATATAGAATATAGAATATAGAATATAGAATATAGAATATAGAATATAGAATATAGAATATAGAATATAGAATATAGAATATAGAATATAGAATATAGAATATAGAATATAGAATATAGAATATAGAATATAGAATATAGAATATAGAATATAGAATATAGAATATAGAATATAGAATATAGAATATAGAATATAGAATATAGAATATAGAATATAGAATATAGAATATAGAATATAGAATATAGAATATAGAATATAGAATATAGAATATAGAATATAGAATATAGAATATAGAATATAGAATGTAGAATATAGAATATAGAATATAGAATATAAAATATAGAATATAGAATATAGAATATAGAATATAGAATATAGAATATAGAATATAGAATATAGAATATAGAATATAGAATATAGAATATAGAATATAGAATATAGAATATAGAATATAGAATATAGAATATAGAATATAGAATATAGAATATAGAATATAGAATATAGAATATAGAATATAGAATATAGAATATAGAATATAGAATATAGAATATAGAATATAGAATATAGAATATAGAATATAGAATATAGAATATAGAATATAGAATATAGAATATAGAATATAGAATATAGAATATAGAATATAGAATATAGAATATAGAATATAGAATATAGAATATAGAATATAGAATATAGAATATAGAATATAGAATATAGAATATAGAATATAGAATATAGAATATAGAATATAGAATATAGAATATAGAATATAGAATATAGAATATAGAATATAGAATATAGAATATAGAATATAGAATATAGAATATAGAATATAGAATATAGAATATAGAATATAGAACATAGAATATAGAATATAGAATATAGAATATAGAATATAGAATATAGAATATAGAATATAGAATATAGAATATAGAATATAGAATATAGAATATAGAATATAGAATATAGAATATAGAATATAGAATATAGAATATAGAATATAGAATATAGAATATAGAATATAGAATATAGAATATAGAATATAGAATATAGAATATAGAATATAGAATATAGAATATAGAATATAGAATATAGAATATAGAATATAGAATATAGAATATAGAATATAGAATATAGAATATAGAATATAGAATATAGAATATAGAATATAGAATATAGAATATAAAATATAGAATATAGAATATAGAATATAGAATATAGAATATAGAATATAGAATATAGAATATAGAATATAGAATATAGAATATAGAATATAGAATATAGAATATAGAATATAGAATATAGAATATAGAATATAGAATATAGAATATAGAATATAGAATATAGAATATAGAATATAGAATATAGAATATAGAATATAGAATATAGAATATAGAATATAGAATATAGAATATAGAATATAGAATATAGAATATAGAATATAGAATATAGAATATAGAATATAGAATATAGAATATAGAATATAGAATATAGAATATAGAATATAGAATATAGAATATAGAATATAGAATATAGAATATAGAATATAGAATATAGAATATAGAATATAGAACATAGAACATAGAATATAGAATATAGAATATAGAATATAGAATATAGAACATAGAATATAGAATATAGAATATAGAATATAGAATATAGAATATAGAATATAGAATATAGAATATAGAATATAGAATATAGAATATAGAATATAGAATATAGAATATAGAATATAGAATATAGAATATAGAATATAGAATATAGAATATAGAATATAGAATATAGAATATAGAATATAGAATATAGAATATAGAATATAGAATATAGAATATAGAATATAGAATATAGAATATAGAATATAGAATATAGAATATAGAATATAGAATATAGAATATAGAATATAGAATATAGAATATAGAATATAGAATATAGAATATAGAATATAGAATATAGAATATAGAATATAGAATATAGAATATAGAATATAGAATATAGAATATAGAATATGGAATATGGAATGTGGATTAAGATTGATATGGACTTCCAAGACGAAGCTATTCAATATGAATTATAATGTCTATGTTGTAGAATGTGTCTAATGCTGCAGGCAGTAAACGGGGCAATCAATTGCAATAATTATCTGAGCAATGCTATAAATTGCGCCAGTGATTTGTCAGGCGATGAGGGCAGCAACTGCCAACTGCCAACTGGCAACTGGCAACAGGCAACAAGCAACAGGCGTATTGCAACATAAAAGGATTAGAGAGCGCGGGCGCGCGCGCCTTGGGGCATCAGCTCGGGCTGTGCCAACTCAGCCAACTCAGCTTCTCAGCCAGACGATGGACATTGAAATGAAAATACAATAAACTACAGCGGCAGATCGCCAAACAAAAGCAAACAGCAGACAGGCGACCCAAAGGCCACAACAACAACAACAACAACAACAACAACAGCAACAGCAACATCAACAATGGGGCCGAGCAAATGGAATGGGGTTTGCGTTGAAGTCTAAACTGGTGACCACAAGTCCCACATCCTTTTGTTGGCCGTCTTTGCTTTGTTTGTGCTGTCGGCGAATGTTTGCTACCAAATAAAAATCACGCAATGCTTGCGGCAACAACAGCAACAGCAACAGCAGCAACAGCCGCGGCAGCCACCACAACAGCAACATGTCGCGCTGCCGGCAACGTTTTTCCTTCTTTGCTTTTTGTTGTTTTTGTTTTTTGCAGCTGAGCACAAAATCAACAGTCAGATCGTGCGTTTGATCAAATTAAACGATAACAATTTGTCTCCGAAGTGTTTCAATTTGAACGTTCAACCAGCGACAACAACAACAACAACAGCAGCGATGACAGCAGCAGCATGTTGCTGGCGTGTTGCTGTTGCTGTGGCCAGCGCAGCAACCTTCGCGCATAAGTCAACTTTTAAGGTAAAGTTGACACACACACACACACAGAGAGACAGAGAGAGAGGGAGACACAGAGACAGAGAGAGAGAGAGAGAGACTGGGGCCTGACCATTGTGCGTTGCAGTTGTAGTAATTCCCATAATAAAATCGCCCCCGTCTTGAATTACAATTAGTCTCTGCAAGGGCTGGACGCGTTGTCGAACTGGGACTCGAGACATAGACACGGACTCCGGCTTCGATTCGGACTCGAACGCTTGGTCTTGGCTGCACTTGGACAGCCGCTCAGATCGGCTCAGCTTAGCTGTCGGCCACACTTGGCAAACGATTCTCAATTCTCGATTGTCGCTCTCTTGGGCAGCTTTTTTGCCGTCGCGTGTTCTTCTGAATGCTTACCCAGTTTTTTACTTTTTTTTTATTTTTTATTATTTTCTACTCCTTCTCTTTGTTTTATTTGTTTTTTTTTCCCTCTCTTTTTTCCCTTGCCTTGATTCGTCTTAACTATTAGTTTGGTATTTTGTGCGTTAAGTTGGTATTTATTGCTTTTAGTGATGTCGGAATGTGCTGGGCCAACTGTCATGTGATGAGTAGCTGCTGCCGCTGCTGCTAATCATTTCACAACAACAACAACAATAAGAAGAAGTAGAAGAATGACAACATTAATAACGCAACAGCAACAGCAACAACAACACCAATGGGAACCAGACAGCGCCTGCCAATGCGTTTGGAATCATTAAATTGGCCTTGGATCGATCACTGGCAACAACAACAGCAACTACAACAACAACACCAACAACACCAACAACAGAGCCAATTGAGCAATCGCCTTCAATCGTTTTGGGCAATACACAACAGAAATTAGCTGGCAACATTTTTATATGACTTCAAATCTTTTACTAGGAATTCAGAAACATAAAGTTTCTTCCAGTGCAGACAGCCGATAGATCATTGGATTAAATTCATCAACAGAATTAACAATGAAACGATTTATCCAGTAACATAATGCTAGCAAATTGAACTATATCTATATATATATAGAGACAAGTATATATAAGTGTATATAGTATAAATGTATAACACATATATATAATATATTTTCTGTCTTCCATCTTCTAACTTCCATCTTTTATCTTCTATCTTTGTCTTCCATATTTTATATTTTATATTTTATATTTTATATTTTATATTTTATATTTTATATTTTATATTTTATATTTTATATTTTATATTTTATATTTTATATTTTATATTTTATATTTTATATTTTATATTTTATATTTTATATTTTATATTTTATATTTTATATTTTATATTTTATATTTTATATTTTATATTTTATATTTTATATTTTATATTTTATATTTTATATTTTATATTTTATATTTTATATTTTATATTTTATATTTTATATTTTATATTTTATATTTTATATATTATATTTTATATTTTATATTTTATATTTTATATTTTATATTTTATATTTTATATTTTATATTTTATATTTTATATTTTATATTTTATATTTTATATTTTATATTTTATATTTTATATTTTATATTTTATATTTTATATTTTATATTTTATATTTTATATTTTATATTTTATATTTTATATTTTATATTTTATATTTTATATTTTATATTTTATATTTTATATTTTATATTTTATATTTTATATTTTATATTTTATATTTTATATTTTATATTTTATATTTTATATTTTATATTTTATATTTTATATTTTATATTTTATATTTTATATTTTATATTTTATATTTTATATTTTATATTTTATATTTTATATTTTATATTTTATATTTTATATTTTATATTTTATATTTTATATTTTATATTTTATATTTTATATTTTATATTTTATATTTTATATTTTATATTTTATATTTTATATTTTATATTTTATATTTTATATTTTATATTTTATATTTTATATTTTATATTTTATATTTTATATTTTATATTTTATATTTTATATTTTATATTTTATATTTTATATTTTATATTTTATATTTTATATTTTATATTTTATATTTTATATTTTATATTTTATATTTTATATTTTATATTTTATATTTTATATTTTATATTTTATATTTTATATTTTATATTTTATATTTTATATTTTATATTTTATATTTTATATTTTATATTTTATATTTTATATTTTATATTTTATATTTTATAATTTATATTTTATATTTTATATTTTATATTTTATTTGGTTTGTTTTATTTTTTATCTTCTGTCTTTAATCTTCTATCTCGTATCTTGTATCATCTATCTTCTAGCTGTACCCTGAGTAATTTTTGTAGTCAAGATATTAGTTCTTCTATTAACTTTTATTTAAATATGCCTGAATTCTCTTTAATTTCAATTTATATTCCCATTTCGTATAGTCATTGACATTAGACTACAAAATAGTAATTAAGTGGCGCAGTTTGATTAGCTCTGAACAAATTGAAACTGCAGATTAGAGGCTACATATAGTCTACTAGACGCTAGGCATGCATAGATATATGTTTCTATATATACAAAATGAGTGTGTGTACATATGTATGCATGTTTATATATATGTATATGTTTTGCATCTGCTATGGATGCTAAAAATAAGCTCGTGGCCGTGCCACATGTGTCTACATGTCCAGCTATATGTGGGGGCACACACAGACTCTAGCTATACCTACTTATATACATATATATATTATATATATATATATGTATTTATATATATATATATATATAGATGCTACATATAGTAGCATGACTAAGCAAACAAATTGGCAGGCAGTTCCGATCTCTAACCAAAATATCAGACATAATGCACTTCAGCTATGCCCTGCTCTGCTCTGCCCTGCTCTGCTCTGGTTTATGGGATCGCATATAAAAATATTTCACGACATCAAAATACACTAATAGACAATGTTTTAGTACAGGGCATGGATATTTGTTGCAAGTCGCGGCCTGTTGAGTGCCATAAATCTTGCTTACGGAAACATTGGAAAATTAGTTTAGATAAATATTTCGAGTCCAGAAATAAACTTCTTTCTTATGTTAAATGTTCTGGAATACCTTTCGACTGCAATTGAACTCGAACTATGACTACAACAAGAATAATAGAAAATTGCATGAATAAATATTTATTTTTAGATCTTCCATGTTTGCGAAACATTTATGGAATCCATCTTGGCAGAAACTCATTGCAAGGAATTCTTTCTAATTCGATCAAACTCGATCGATAATATCGATTTCTGTTGCTGTCAGTGAATGTGGAGATAAAATTTAGGCTATATATAGTATGGAGTATATACTATGTAATATGTGTACTATGTGTAGTAAATATAGTATATATAAGTACTAAATATATAGTTTATATATATGTACTAAATATCTATACAACTTTGACTTTAATCGCGGAAAGACGGACAAAAAGACGGCAAAAAATTTTGATTTGATTTGATTGCATTGAGAGTTTAAGTTACAATAAATGAATATCCAATTTAAGTACATATATATATTTGATATACATGAAAACTGTACTAAATGAAATTTGATATAATTTCAAAAATCGATATATTTATATATTTAATACAATTTTTATTCATACTTATCAACGGATAAAATATCAAATATGAATAAAATTCTTATTAAAATATTTTGAAAATTTTACAAAAATTAAGAAAATTTTACAAAATTTAATTTGATTTTATTGCAAAATATTTATTTATCAACGGATAAAATATCAATGAATAAAATAAAATAATTACAAAATAAAATTTAATTTTGTAAAATTTTCTTAATTTTTGTATTCAAAAACAAATGTTAAATTTTTATTTCAAATCTTTTATTTTGTTCAAATTGTAGATCAAAATCAATTTGAACTCGTTTAAGCATTCGCTTTTAATTGCGATCAGTTTTGCAACCAAATTCAATCTGCGGAATTGGCCTAATGTAAGCCATACCATTAAAGCGGATAGCATTACCATTTGTCTTGGCCTTGGCTTCCATATGCGGTACGCTTGCCTGCGCGCTTTTAAAGTCGTTCTTTTTATTTGGTTAGTAATTTTGCGTTTAAAGGGATTCCCTGCTCGAGCTCAAATTACTTTGAGGCGCAAATCAGAGAAGGTTGTTCGGTTGGTCATTGGCGGCAATTTGGACTGGTCTAATTCGGTTCGACCCACTTACTTGTGCGGCACGGCGATATCTCATGGAACTGGCCAAAGTTGTGCGAGGTGAAGCAGGTGCCCACCGGATCATAGCGCAGTGCCCTCGATGGCGTCATCGTGTGGAAGACGTAGCGCGGCGCGCAGGCCTGCAAAGAGAGAAAGAGAGAGAGAGGAAACCAAATTGAGAAAGAGAAAAAAAAAAACAACAATGACAAAACGACATGAGAATTATTTAGCTTTTGGTGGCAGCAGCCAGCAGCCAGCAGCAGCAGCAAATGCCACGATGTGAAGTTGTGAAAATGCGAAACAATGGCAGCATCAAGCAGATCATGAAATGCTGCACACCAAAAATGGCCAAGGTGAATTACGAGACGCAAGAGGCGAACGGAACGAAACGGAACGGAACAGGGCGAAACGGTGCGGCGCGGTGTGGTGCGGTGCGGTGCGGTACGGCACGGTTGATCTTATGGTATAGAATACGGTACGTTGCGACCCTGATGCTGCGTCTCCATCTCTAACTCCATTGGCTTGTCTGTCAGTCGGCCTGTCTGTCTGTCCGTCCGTCTGTTCGTCCGTCCGTCTGTCTGTCTGTGCGTCTGTCCATTTGTCTGTCTGTTTATACATATAGTTTTATAATGTATAAATGGCTGGCAGTTGGACATAAAACACGCACGCTGCCGGCGCTGCACACACAGACTGGCAATACTTGGGCCTATGGCCCATGCCAAATATGGCTGGCATGCAGTTGGCCCGGCCCGGCCCGGTCCGGCTAGGCTCGGTTCGGTACGAAACGGAACGGAGTGGCATTGTTTGATGCTCGCTCTGTGGCACATATGCCAGCAATTACTTTTACAAATTTATACATATTGTGCCTTTTATGGCATTGCCAGTGGCAGGATCGCAAAAGCCAGCAGCTCTATTGACTTGCTCCTGCTCGCTTGCCACGCCACGCCACGCCACGCTATCCAACGCCACGCCACTCCGCTCCACTCCACTCCACTCCACTCCTTACTCGCTGCTACCTCCATTATGTGCCTCTGTCCCCCCTCCCAACTGCCCCGCCCGGCATCAACATCCGAAATGACGCGCGTTCGCCAAAAATGCATGCTGATCACATCATCATCGCAGCTCCAAGTCTGGTGCTGCAGCCACGCCCAACTCATTCAAATACCCATTGAATTTGAAATCTATGCTCGCGCATTATGCAAGCGACAATGCCAAATCACAGTCGCAGACCGCAAGACCAGGGACGCATAATGCCTATAATATTCAGCAAATATTTATGAGCCGCATACATTGTATATATAATGTATTAATATTGTTATGACATCCACAATAATCGATGCTTTAATACATATTTTAAAATTACTCTCATGATATATATGTTAACTAGCCGTTTGATAACCATTTCCAAAGAAATTTAAACCAACTATTTGTTGAAGTTTTCTTGATTCGAAAATTTCTCTTCTATAATAGAAATTCTCAGTACCAAATCATGTTTTTTCGGATTTATAACCTCAAATTTCGGTTCATTCATTTCCAAACTTATTTAGAGTGAGAGTTTCTGAAAGATTCGAAAAAAAAAACTTCTTTTTTATTATAAAAATTTTCTGATCTTGGATATATTTTATTAAAAGATTACTTTTAATTCATTCATTTGTAAATTTAATAATTCATTCATTTGTTTAATGAAGATTTGGTAAAACTTCTCTTTTATTATAGAAACTCTCAGTTATTGAAGAAATTCTCTGATCCGAATGATAGTTCTCATGAATTGTATTACCTCTTATTGAATATATATCATATAATCTATTGATTCATTCATTTCAAAAACTTATCTTTTATAGTGAAAATTCTCTGTTCTAAATGATCGGATTTTATGATATATTACCCAAGCTTTCTATTCAAATATCCAAACTTATTTCGAGTACTTGAATTATCATAAAAATTCTCTGATCCGAATGATAGTTCTAATGAATTGTATTACCTCTTATTGGATATATATCACATAATCTATTGATTAATTTCCAAAGTTATTTAGGGTGAGAGTTTCTTGAAGTTCTCTGATCTAAATGAGATATTATCCAATCTTTCGATTCAAATATCCAAACTTATTTCAAGTAAGACTTTGATGAAGATTCAAAAGAAAACTTATCTTTTATTATAGAAACTCCCAATTATGATAGAAATTCTCTGATACGAATCATTGTTCTTATGAATCGCAAACCTAACCTAATCTTTTGACTTAAACTTATTTCGCGTAAAGCTCTGATAAGGGCTCAAGAGAAAGTTTATGTTTTATTTTAGAAACTCACAATTATTATGGAAATTCTCTGATCCATATATTTATATATAGATATTTACCATAATCTTTTGATTCACATATTTCCATACTTTTTTTGAGTAAGAGTTTCTTGAAGATTCAAAAAACACTTTACTCTTATTATAGACATTCTTTGATCATTCTCATGAACTTGAAACTTGAAAATTTCACTTTTACTTTAAAAATTGTCTATATAAATGAAAATATTTATAAAATATAAATATTTATATATTTATTTATACTTATAATATTTATATTTAAGATTCATAAAAATTTCCCTTTTATTTTATTGAAATTTTCAGTTATCTAAGACAGAAGAAGATTCTCAGTTATTTAAGAGAGAAATTTGTATACCCTTACTAATTCTATTCCCCAAATATAATTTCTCAAATAGCCAGCCCATCTCAGTGAACAGCATCAACAGCTTTGGAAATGTGCTGCCCAACGCCCTGTTTTGGTTCAGCCCTGTCACATATTTGCATAGTCGCATTCAGATCGCTGTTTTGGAGCACCTCTCAGGTGCACTCAGTGCGGCCATAAAATGCGAAATAAAGACAATCAGCTGGAGGCAGGAGGCAGGAGGCAGGAGGCTGGAGGCGGCTGGCGGCCCAGGACCGCAGCCATTGAACAACAATTCAATTGAATTGAGAATGTGCAAAAGCAACTTCATCGTGGAGCCAGCAAACGTTCGCTGGTCTGGCCCCATTTGACCGTTGCCCACCGTGCGGCCAATAAGTTAATAGCGTTTTCCTATTAAAACCAAAAAAAAAAAAAAAAGAACTTTTATTATCAGCGCCGCATTAAGTAAAAATCCATAAGACTTGACTCCATGAGTGTTGAGAGTTGCCTGCGCCCAGATACATTAGATATGCAAATGGCTTCCAGCTGAATGGAACAGAACTGGAAATCTGTGCAGAGTGCGCTGTGTCCAGTGCTCTGCTCCAGCTAGAAGCTGGAATAATATTACTTATTCCAAACGAATCACAAAATATATCAATAAAAAAGATTCCCTCTGTCTCCTGTTGGGCGACTTCCTTGATCTAGATACAACTATTACCAAATTGGGGATAATGTCTTGAATGTCAGTTTAATGAGAATTGATATTTGATCGGCATGAATAATTTTGAGTCAGGCAATGCAATGCCTCAAAGTCAGAGCATTGCCAAATATAGCTTTGCTCACTATTTATCGATTATATTATTATTAATATTATTATTTTTGTTGTTTGGCTGTTGCATCTTGGCCTGTTGGCTTATTGTCCATGTTGTGCACAGAGCGCATACCAAAATGCCAGCGATAAATTTTTGAGACATTAAACTGCACTTTCGCAGATGGCAAGAGAATGGAGCGATGTTGGCTGGTTGTCTGCTTGGCTGGTTGTCTGGTTGGTTGGCCCGTACAACAGGCAAAAGTCAAAAGTCAACACGCTTGACATGGTCGACATGCAGACGTTATCATTGCGAATGCAAAATTTTTGCAAGCAAGGATCGCAGATCGCTGGTTTGCCGACCCAATCCATGGCCTCTGGCTGCCCGTGCGCCCGTGCGCCCGTGCGCCCATAAGGCCTGGCCATATTTGAGCTGAGTTCAATAGCGCTGGCAATTTCACAGATCGTGTCGATGATCATGTCGCAATCGCAACAACAAACAAAAAAAAAAATGAAACGAGACCGCACGACATGCGGCACATGCCCCAAAGCCACATTGCCCCCAAAGCGACAGTGCCACAATCCACACAGTCCACTCGTACAGCATAGAGCATGTACCACGTACCACGTACCACGTACCACTCCCAGCCACACCAGCCGATCACCCATTGTCGATGATGTCACCTTGCATCCCATTTCAGCCAGATGCCTTCATTCATCAAACACTATTCGGTTTCATGGCCAATTACATCAAGAACGAACGAGGCGCATGAAATCAATCAAACATACATTCGGATATAACGCTAAACTTGATGAGAGGGCGCAGTTGAGAGAGATAAAGCAAGAGATAAGATCTTATTTAGAGCAGAAGAGATCCAAATTATGAATATATTGCAAAATTTGAAGCTCTTAGAGTCTCATTTTGGCATCATGAGAAGCGCAGAGTAAGGCAATACGTTTCTCCTCAAAAATTGTTGTTTTGTTTTGATTTGTATACCAATAATGCAAAGCTACAAGCTCTTCGATCCGCTTTTGGCACCATGAGAAGCGCAGAGTAAGGCACTACGTTTCGTCACAAACATTGTTGACTTATGCTAGATTTTGTTATACCCTGAACCCATTGAAAATGGGAAATCAGGGTATAATGGTTTTGTTAAAATGTATGTAACAGGCAGAAGGAGGCGTGGCAGACCCCATAAAGTATATATATTCTTGATCAGGGCGACGAGCTGAGTTGATTTAGCCCTGTCCGTCTGTCCGTCCGTCCGTCTGTCCGTATGTTTGAACGCGTCGATCTCAGAATCTATAAGAGCTAGAGAAATTTTTTATGTAGGTCCGTGTATAGCACGCGCAGATCGAGTTTGTTTAAAAAATTCGATAACTTTTATCGTTTTAATGTTATCGATTAAAAACGAAATCGAAATACAGTAATTAAATTATATCTCCTACATCCTTATAGCTAGAGACTCCTTATTTTGTATTTGGTTGCATGTGTGTTTTATACAATTTTGATTTTTGTTATATTTTGGATGCCACGCCTTTTTCGCCCCAAATTTGCAAAAAACGTATTTCAAGTGCTAGAGACTTGTGCTTCGGCACATACACATATATGAATGACATAATCACGCTTGAAAGTTTGATTAAGCAAGTTCATCTACAAAGGAACTTATTCAACAATTAACTTCCCATAATACTGCAGTCCGAGCGCAGTCGCTGCGTAAACTGCGCAGTCAGCAGAGCGCTCGCTTATGCGTGCGTGCGTATGTGTGTGTGTGTGTGTGTGTACATGTGTTGCTTGTTGTTAATAAGCACAGAATGTTTGGAATATCGGCTCATCGCAGTGTTCAGGGGATCTCGTAGTCGGGTACCACCGACTAGAGCTTTCTTACTTGTTTTATTTTGACTTGTATACCAAGAGAGACCTAAGTTTTCATTATAAAACGAAGATTAAAGCTTAAAGCTCTTTAAGTCCGCTTTTGGCACCATGAGAAGCGCAGAGTAAGGCACTACGTTTCGTCACAAACATTGTTGACTTATGCTAGATTTTCTTTTGTTTTGGCTTGTATACTAAAAGAGATCCAAGTTTTCATTATAATACAAAGCTTAAAGCTTAAAGCTCTTCAAGTCCGCGTTTGGCACCATGAGAAGCGCAGAGTAAGGCAATACCTTTCTACAAACATATTTGACTTATACTACATTCAGTTTGGTATATATAGACAATTATGGGTATATATACTTAAGACTTGGTAGTGAAATGCCAAGAGATAACTAAGAACAATCCCATGAAGTCTAAATTCTAGATCAGTATAATTAAGTCTAAAGTGAGCTTTGCAGCTTGAAAGTTTGTATAAAGTTGTAGTTGCAGTTTGAAGTTGCAGTTTGTAGCTTAGATTGTGACTTAAAATATATATTATATATTCTTTATCAAAATTGGAACTTGAGCTGGATTTCCCAACTGGAAAGTTAACCCGACCTGACCCGAACTAATTCATCTATTGCTATTCTAAGACTCTAATGTATCTTTAGAAAAGTATTTGAAGAATTTGCAATCTGCCTTTTGAACTTGGGCAGACTTTGAGGTCTTCTCCGCATGGCTACATGGCCAAGATGTTGAATTCTTTGTTTGTTTGTTGTTGTTGTTGGCCGGCTATGATGATGTAGTTCAAGTCCCGTTGCGCACTTGGTGCTAACATAAATCGATGGCCTGTTAATGGGCATTTGAAGGCCAGGTCAGCGCTGGGTGCGCACGTGGCGGAAGTGACCTGGACTTCGATGGCCAACAAAGCCAAACTGCAACAACAACAATAACAACAACAACACAATGGACTCCTTGGCTGGCCATCAATGTTAACGGCTCGTATGCTTGCCAAATCAAATGGGCCAAATCAAAGTTAATTGAGAACTAAAGTGAAAATCAAATGTTGGCCAGTTGGGTGGGTGGTAAGGTTTTTTTGTTCTGCTTCTTCTTTTTAGCCTTAGCTTGGCCAACAACGCCAACGCAATTAACCAAAGTTGCGACTGTGGCGCACCTTAAACAGCGCACGCTTCATACAGTTGATAGCTGTTTATGTGGGTGTGTGTGTGTGTGTGTGTGTGTGTCTCTAGTTTACTTGACGCAATCCAAGAAACGACCACGTTCACTGTGACCACAAAGATGACAACAACAACAGCAACAACAATCGAATCAAAACGCATTCAGAATTTTTGCTGTGTTTGTTATTGTGACTAAGACCCCAACAACAAATCAAAACAAGTCGAAGTAGAGCTTAGAGTTTGCACAGTCGTGAGATACCCTGTAGTGAGTATTAAGCAAATATATTTCTTGTAATATTTGCATATTCTTTTGATGATAGGTATATCTATAGAAAGCTTAAACTATGTGTTAACGAGAGAGGGAGAGAGAGATAGTGTGAGAAAAATTTGAATATGATCTATAAAAGAAATATTTTTAGTAAGTATTTGATCCAGTCTTATCTCAGCATATCTTTCAGAGTTCAGCTTAGCCAATGAATAAAATATTTTTAAAAATTTATTATGATTTTTATAAAAATTTCTATGATTCGCTATGAAATGAAAATAGCTCCTAAAGATAATCGAATCTTACTGGTTCGACCATAAACTCAATTTAATATTCTAGCAAGATTTTGATTCAATTTAGCAAAAGTTAAAACATTATATTATTATATTTCATACATTAATCTAAATATGGCATCATAGTACCTTATTTCGATCTAGCTTTACTCCTAACTTTGGAACTGCTACAAATTTCAATCTACTGTCAGAATTGTGTCTTTTATACACATTTTTACGATTGCAGGGTATACAAGACACAAACATAAACACACACACTCTCACACACACACACACTCACACACATATAACGGCATTGCACACCCACCGCAGCTGACATCAAAAGCGAAACTCGCGTCATAAAAAATGTCATTTTGGATTTTGTTTTCTTTGTGAACTGAAAGTTTCAGTTTCACAGTCCCCCACTGACCCAGCTACGTTGCGTACGTTGGTTGGACACCTCAATGGACGTCCGCCCACCTGCTTTGACGGCATCTCCTGGCTGACTGACTGACTGACTGGCTGCGCTTGCACTTTCAATGTGCCCATGGGATGTTGTTGTTGTTGTTGTTGTTGTTGTTAATAAGAACCCGCCAGCCATTTAACGAGCTATCGCGTTTCTCGATGATGCCATCAATGCGCATGAAAATCAAACAATCAGACAATCGACCACCACAGTGTGAGGTGCCCGAGAGGTGCTGCTAGCTGCAACTGCTGCTGCTGCTGGTGGTGTTGGTGAGCGAGCAGTCAAACTCAGTCAGTGGGTCAGTGGTTGACCGTGTAGCTCACTTTTGTTGTCACATTAACTGCAGCTTTACAGCATTACAAAGAAGAAGAGCGATAAGATAGTCTAAAATCCAATTTGTGGGCATGTGGGCTGTGATGCTCACCATTATCTTAATTAACTTTCATGAAACTAGCGAGACAGTTTGTTTTACATAAGCATTGCCTATAAGACACATACATGGCTTGTGGGTAAGTTCAATAAAACTGTTCTGGCCAAGTCGAAAAGATTTGTGGAATGAATTCTTTTATAAGATGAGCTGCATTGGCAGTAACTAAAGTTAAGCTTGAGGAGAACTTTTAAAACAATTTAATTGAGCATAAAATTGTGAGTATATTGATGTTGAGTTATTTACAATTTAAGTTATCCAAATAAGAAATATTACAAAATAAAATATTATATATTAAATATATTTTCCCGATTTTCTGTGACCCCAAGAGGCAAATATATATACATATATCAATCAACAGAGGGGGTCAACAGTAACTTTTGAGTTTGTAGCTGTAAAACTGTAGATTTCCCACGCCCCTAGTAGGTATATCGGAAAAATCTTAGCTCTTTATAACACGAAGGAACCCACGAGTATACAAACCACATTTCAAGTCTCTAGCTTTAATAGAGGCGAAATAGTTTGCACTTATACGGTCAGACGGACGGACGGACGGACGGACAGACGCACATACGCACAGACGGACGGATGGACAAACGGACGGGCGGACAGCAAAAGGGACATTGCGCAAAACCAATAAACTCTTTCAATTCGTGAATGAATGTAAATTTCTAAAAGAAAACCCAAAGAATTTCCCATGATTGAAGCTGCATAACTATGAAGAGAAATATAATTTATTCCTCAGTTAAGATAACATAATATATATATATAAAATCTCAATTAATATTCATGTTGTACTCACCACAACCAAGTCACTGTCCCGTCCGGTGGCTACAGTCGCGCCGAGCCACTGATATGACTTGCGATCGATAGTTTCGCCCATTGTGTTCTTGTTGTTACCTACAGTGGGTGGTGGGAGGAGAGAGGGCAATTAGAAACATTGGCAAAAACAAAAACAAAAGCAAAAGCAAACGCAAAGCCATTAAAAACGAGTGCTCGAAATTTATAAGAGTCTCTTCACTCACTTTGAGTAAAAAAGCGACGCAAAAACCGAAAAACGACGGAAACGAAAAATTTGCCGAAATTAATACAGATGTCTTTTAAAGTGAAAGCAAAGGCGGGCGGACGGCCGGGCGGGCCGGTCGGCCGGGCACACAAGAGAAGAAACAATACAAAAGCAAACTAATTAAGTTGATCTAAACAAGGCACTTGGCAAATAACGGCATAATGGCCACTTCCGTTGATGTTTGGCAATGATTTATTATGCTTGTGTTTCATACAACGGCTCCTTCCGAGCGTAGTGCGGACATAGATGAATACATATACATATATAAATATGTATATACATATATATAAGTGTGTGTATGTGTGTGGGTGAGTGCTAGGTGCAGCGCTGTTTCGGGGGTGCACGATTGATGCTGATTGATGTACTTATGTTACATATGCTGATTGAGTGACGATTGAATAGAATTAGGGAATGAATGATGTGTGACAGCGACGGATTAAGCAAATGCTGATGAATGAATGCTGATGATCGATACGAAGGAAACTGCTCTGAGCTGTATTTGCTTCAGACTACTAAATTACTAAATTTTGATCATAATAAATGAAAAAAAACTCTGATATATTATTGTATATAGTTGACCTGATCTAAGTGTTGATTGCTCAAAAATATAGAACAATAAAACTGTTTGGCTTAAGACTCTAAAGTTGTGTGATTGAAAGTCAGAAGAGCAAACATGATCATATCATGTTATATTATATCATATCTAAAATTCATATACGCTTAAGGACGCACAAAGTAGAGACGAAATAAACATATATGTTTGCAATCCTATGACTAAGGAGATAAACAAATAAACGCGCTCTTGTCGGGAGTGCCCGACTAGGTGCTACCCGGAAGCCTTAACAGAGCTGATTTACTATGGCATATTAGTTAACTTTTATTCTAAATGCAATTGCTCAACAATGATCTCAGAGCGTAATATTGACAACGAAATCTATGTCTATTCGTCAAAGACAAAGTCTCAAATACTTGAAAAATTGAAGGTATCTAAAATTCAAAATATGCATAATATGTCTATATATTCATCGCATGGATCTACATAGTTATGCTCGAAATAATGTAAAAATATCGACTGTTAACGATAATACGAAAATTGAATAACTTACCGAAAACATTTAAAATTTTAAATTAAAATTTCAATTCTCTAAGTTGTGTAGTTCATGAGATTTCTGCATTCACAAGGACGGACAGACTGATAGACGGAAATGGCTAGAGAGACTCGGCTTGTCAACCTGACCAAAAATATGCACATAAAGATACTTTATTACAACTGCTTCTCCTTCTCAGCCTGATCAAGAATATATCTATTTGTATATTAGATTAATCCTACAGCTGCCTACTTGCATAGATATTCATTCATAAAAACTCTTTCTAGTTCAGGGCAGAAACTAAGTCAAATGCTGATCAAATGAAAGGTGCACAATGAGTAGTGAGAGCTAAAATATTCAGGTAATTATAAGCATCTACACATTTGAATAGATAAATATGTACAGGTGAGTAATAAGTCATGAATCAGATACATTTCGCTAGAACATTTCGTTGACTAACGCCAATTCATCGATAATCCGCTGAAGAGTTAATGATTTAATGAACCAACCTGCGAGCCGAATGAAGCACCTGTTGACTCCTGTTATTTTTATTTTTTCATGATGTTAGCAAGCATACGATATAAGAGTAAGGAGCGAGCATTAAAACATATGGTAAAAGCATTGAGACATCGTCACACAATTCAGATAGCTCGAGGTGTTGGCGTGTGACTTATGACACACCTAAGAGCAGCTACAGTACAGCTTGCAAATGTTGGCTAACAAAGATAGTTGAGATCGGAAGATGACTCATGGACAGAAGATGCAAATGCAGATGCTTTTGCAATAGATACTTTTATATGATCTAGAATGCATTAGCTGCTCTTTATACAGAAGCTTCTCTGTTCTATTAAAAGCCGAAGCAACCGAACCGAAACACACTCCATTTGAGCAGACTTCAGTGCATTCACAGTATTGCCATCAAGCACATCGTCATCATCGTCAACAAAGCGAATAATTTTTATATGCGCATCCGTTGCTGTGGAGTTGTGGAGCCTCTGGCAGGAGGAGGAGAGACAGCTTGTGGGTGGCTATGGACAGCAGCTGACAGGCCGTGCGGGGCGGACCTTGAAAATGGGCGTCTGTTTGTCTTAAAGGCCGTCTGTTTATCATTTCCGTTTGCGCTTAAGGAAGTGCCTGGACGGCGAAATGGCAAACGTCTAAAAATAATAATAAACTGCAGCCGTGCGCAATTTTTGCAGTTAATTTTCTCTTTGTTTTTTTTTTTGTTGTTGTTTTTCTTTATAATTTCTGTTGTGGCTGCTTTGCATATTAGCATTCGCATTTTGCATACTAAAGAAAAACGCTGCGCATGCGTGTGAGCCATAAATAACTAATTGCATTTGGCGCTGTTGTAGCTGGCGCCAATACGTAAGGGAACAAAATATATGAAGACACAGGGACTGGGAGAGCTGCTGAAGACGCGAAGAGGAAGACTCACAGTCCCGGAGACCCGAAGACACTGGGCACAAATTGAGGCTTGGAACATGACTGAAGCTCTGAACTGGCGCCAGATCCACCAGCCAGTCCCAAGACTCTCCGATTGCTTAATGTTGACTTTTGCCATCTATTTACCTTTCGAATCGAATTGCACCAAATGACAGTCATCGTCGTTCATCGAACATTTGAATACGGCTCCAGCCTCCACCACGCGCTCCTGATACGTTGACGTGTCGAACTTGGGTGCGCCAACAACCAAACTGCAAAGAAAGATGGAGATCAAAATTGAGATAGTATTAACATTATACAGGCAAAATAAATTACAAATTATATATATGTATGTATTTTTTTTTTATTTTATTTTAAATATATTTAAATTATTTTTCAGTTTAAATTGACATAAAATAAGCATACTTTATGAATAGAATAGAATATTTCAGATGGCTCTCAGCAACTTTTTGTGTCTTTCTTGACTATCTTAGAATATAGTTCTATAGAAATAATTGAATATATGTATTTCTATATTCAAAGAGAATCAAGTTATATATATATAAATTATATATTTTTTTGTATAATATATATTTCATATATTTTTATAGCGAATTTTTTATGGATAAATCTAGTTTTAGCATGCAGATTTTTCCGCTTAGTTCTTTAGCTTGATAAAAATAATTTAGAATTCAATCAAAGGAAGAGCTGCAAAGCTTTAGATTTGAAAGTCTCTGGTATATAGAGTTCTAGATTTGCGAGAATATATTATTGTTGGCCAAAACCAAGAAGAGGCTTGCAGTAACAAACCTATCAATAAACCCAATGTTTCACGAACCCAATGGTAGAGTAGAAAACATATTCTTAGTCGGAATTTGCTTAAGCCTTTATACATTGCAAGGGTCAAGTCTTTAGCTTCAGTTGCGCTATATATATTTATACACATATATATATTTATATATATATTTGTTTATATATTTACGAAAATTCATATGGGCTTTTATACATATTTCAATATATATTTATGCCCTATTTGCCACGCCCCTAGTGGCAGTAAGTTAAATATGAATTGAATAAATAGTAGTAGTACTTACAGACTCTAGTATTCAGGTAATATACCTGCATATTATAGGAAAGATTTCCAGACTGATACATTATCTGATAATGTATCTATTTCAACACTAGAATCTGGAGTTACTACTACTATAGTAGTGCCATATATCATAGTAGTATATATATAGGACACATATTACAGTATTTCATATTTAGGTTTAAAATCTATCTCTTGTATAAATATTATTATATTATATTTAACAAATAAATAGTTCAGCAATTTCATACTAAATCGATTTCCTATATAATCTAAACTGTTATGTCAATGATCTCTTGGATACACAAACAGTTCTAGTTCCTTGTTTACAGATATTTCGAATTTCATTATCAATTCTACAAATATGCAGCAAAATATATCAGAAATATATATACATGTAGTTAAAAGAATCTTCCTAGTTATTCGATCAGCTTGGCTATTTGCAGCATGGCATAGAGATCAAAGCCAACTGACCTATAGCAACACTTAAGTGCCTCATTTCCAATCCATTTGCAGACTTTATTCACATTTCATTCACTTTGATTGAGAGCTACAACGCTCATGCACTCACTCATTCATTCATTCATTCATACATTCATACATTCATTTATTTATTTATTTATGGGCGCCTTGGTTCGGCCCTGCTCTTATGTGTGACGCATCTGTGCGGATTTCAGTTTTAGTCAAACGTCAAATTGTTGCATATGGGCGCAACCAGGGGCGGGGCAGGAGGCTGGGCCCAGTGGCTGCTGCGCCGCGCCGGCCCGGACCGAACCGTTTTTAATCAACTCTCAAGTGTTTGATTTGCCGTTGCGGCGAGCAGTTGTGCCATTGCTGATATTTATTTTCAGTTTTCAGTTTTATTATTTTCAATTTTAATGAAGGCCCATTTGCTGCACTCCCCCAGCAGCAGCAGCAGCAACAGCCAGCAGCCAGCAGTCAGAGAGGCCCTTCAATGGGTTTTTGCCGCGCTTCCGCAATGAATGCTAATGACAGCTGTCAATGTGCGTGCCATGATGTACTACTCTCAGGGCAAACTCCTCACCGGCGAGGGTGCGCGCTGACAATGGCCAATGGACAACCACCTTTGGCCCAGCCAGGGCAGCTGAAGACTCTGGCCAGCACATTTTTCTCTCTCTCTCTCTCTCTCTCTCTTTTAATTCTTCTTAATTGATACAACAACTACAATTCATTGCCTTTTGTCATGAATTTCTGAAAGTGAAAATCTAACTTGAATCTAAAGCTTTGCTAATGAAGTTGATCTTGAAAGTTAATTCAAAACAAGTAAGAACGTGGCAGTCGGGCGCTACCGACTGCGGAATACTCATTCACACCCACACAGCTCACGCCCATTGCCACGCCCCCAATTGGTTTGTACATATATAATTTTTGGAAAATTAATAGAGGAGAATCGGAAAAACGGAAAAACATTTTTCCCGATTTGCCACACCCCCAGGGGGCGTAGATATATCCGCCATAGCTTTTTCATCTTAAGTTGTCAACAAGAGTCTACATTCCAAATTGCAACTCTCTAGCACTTTTAGAAGTAGAGTTTCTGAGATATTGGAAAATGCATTTTCCGATTTGCCACGCCCCTAGTGGGCGTATCTGGAAAATCTTGGCACTTTATAATTCGAGGGTATACACGAGTTTATATTCCAAATTTCAACTTTCTAGCTTCAAAACTGTGCAAATGGTTTGCGTTCATACGGACAGACGGACAGACGGACGGACGGACAGACGGACGGACAGCGTGACGGACATAGCACAAAACCAATATACTCATTTCACTTTGTGAATGAGTATAAAAAGTTTTAGAACTTTCCATTATCATCCCAAAAGTTTCACATAAATAGATAATCTTATATGTAGTCTATAAGAGATCAACTTAGCACTCACGCCTTAAGGACTTTAGAAACCTGTTTGATTTTATTTCACTTCAGAAAGTAGTTTTAAAACATTCAGATTCTATCAGGCAAGCAAAGTAGTTACTATTTAGTTGCCTTTTCATAGTACACACAATCTGTATACAATCTGTAGTCTGTAAAGACGCTGACATCATGGCAATAGAAACAGCATTTGATCATGCTTGGCGTATGCATATATATATATATAACAGATATATACATATATATAGACATATATAATTAATGACGATTTATGGCATATAGCGCGGCGCCAAGAGCGAACAGGTTTAATTAAATTTCCCTTCGCTACGCTGAAACAATTTGAATTTCTGTTCAGATTCGATATATGAATGAATATCTAGAAAATTGTATATATACAACTCTAAAATATGAATCACATTGAGTGCGTCATTTGTACAGAAAGTTTAGGATCTTAGTACACAATATATATATTTATATATATATAATCTACTATATGCATATGTTTATTCATTCATTATTTTTTGGCAGCTTCGGATTCGCAATTCCATTCCTGGAATGCCCAAAACCAAATCATATTATGAATAATGCAACAGATGATGTATCACCCAAGGGTTATTGACTTCTAAAAATATATTTAAATAATACTCATGAAGTTGATATGACTAGTAATGAGTGAAAGATTCATTTCTGTGAAAGAGTATTATCAGAAAGGGAAAAGGAAATTGGTAGAAAGTACGACTAAAATACCCATATAGTTCAGTTCACAATATCGTTAGACTACAACAAATGTTAACCTATATACCAGATATTATGATCGTACAACACTCGGGGAACGTGGCTGGCGCAATTTTCGAATCAAGAGCAGCACGCGTCAGTATTGTGTGTGTCTCTGTTTGTGTTTGTGTGTGTGCAATGAACCAAAACGCAAATCACACACGCACACACACACACACACACGAGCTCACACTCACAGACAACTAGATGAATACACAATGGACCTTATAGAGCAGAGTACACAAAAGTAATCAAAATCAATGCGCTTCAATTAAAAATGGGCAACGGACAAAAAGAGGAATTTAAATAAAAAGCGATTCAATAGCAGAGAGTATGCAACTAGAGTATACCCTGTAATTGATAAATAACTGTAAGTAGAGTGTAGCTAAAGTCTGTAAAGAAGATGTTCATATCTCTAAGTAGAACTGATACTAGAAATCGATATGGATATCGATTCTTATTGACCTATCGAACAATAAAATTTAAGATTTAAGGTCTGAGAAATCTATATATATATCGATTATTATTAACTTATCGAACATTTAGAAATTTAAGATCTAAGATCTCTGGCTGTTTTTATCTTTAAGTATAACTGATAATAGAAATCGATATCTGTTTCGATTATTATTAACTTATCGAACATCAAGAAACTTAAGATCTAAGATCTCTGGCTGTTCTAAGTAGAACTGATACTAGAAATCGATATCTGTATCAATTATTATTAACTTATCAAACATCAAGAAACTTATGATCTAAGGTCTCTGGCTGTTCATATCTCTAAATAGAACTGATTCTAGATATCGATCTCGATATCGATTCTTATTGAGCTATCGAACACCAAGAAACTTAAGATCTCTGGCTGTCCATATCTCTAAGTAGAACTGATTTTAGATATCGATTCTTATTAACTTACCGAACATCAAAAAACTTAAGATCTAAGATCTCAAGCTGTTTATATCTCTAAGTAGAACTGATTTTAGATTTCGATTCTTATTAACTTATCAAGCATCAAGAAACTTACAATCTAAAATCTCTGGCTGTTCATGTCTCCAAGTAGAACTGATACTAGTAATCAATATCGACCTCGATTCTTATTGAGTTATCGAATATTCAGAAATTTAAGATCAAATATCTTTCACTTAACTAAATATCATTGTGCCTTCTACAAATCACATCATACCCTTCATGCAAGCATATTCTATGGCTACAATGGGTACAGGGTGTAAAGCCCGAATAAAACGCATCATGAATAAAGAACAATGCTGAAAGAACAGTGAGTGAAGGCGCCAAAAAAACAAAGTAAAAAATAAAAACAAATTTATTTCAATTGTTTCTTTACATTTTTATTTTTGTTTTGGAACTTGGGCAATGTCTCAATTAAAAATGGCCAATTGCCAGAAATGGGCCGCAAGGTCGTGCATGGAAATCGAAGCGTGAAGATGCCACACAATGCATTCCAGAAAACTAAACGTTTTCCGCACACATGGCTCAACCACAGACGAACATAAACATATATTTAGGGGAAATTTAAGACGAAGCCATAAGGAAAATCAATTTAACTGGAACTCCAAGGTAGCAGAGACACAGAGAGAGAGAGAGAGAGCGAGAGCGCGAGAGAGAAGAAATTGAAAACCCTTCGAACTGTCTGTAAGTGAGCCGCAACGCGCCTTGAATGCCAAATCGATCCATCGATCGGTGTTTTCTTGCTCGTCGCGTGCAGCAGCCGCAATAAAAATTATGTTAAAAATAAACTTTAGTTTTCTTGTAGTTGTTGTTGTTGCAAGTATGTATGTATGTGCCTTCACGTGCCCGACTCTTGACTTGTGACTTGGGCCCAACACATGCACAACATCCGTTCGGCAGGACAGCACGAGCTCAACAGTGAATACCCCTAACGCGTGTGAAGCTGCGCATGCTTCCTGCCTTCTCAGCCTTCGTTGTGAATGAATTGACAGTGTTTGCCAACTGTATGCGTATAGCGCAGGAGAAACTGAACAGCGAGTCAATCAACAATGATCTAAACAGATAAATTTAGCTCAAGTTTTTCGTCATCCGACATGATTCAGTGCAACAACTTGAATAATTCTGCAAATATTTTTGATTCATCAAATGTGATTCATACGATTTCTTACATATATAATTAACTATTTCTGATTTTATAATATTACACATAATTTTATAATTGACTGTTAACTCATTAAAATCATTATTATACCATGAACTCATTTCTATATCGTATATAGCGAAGTAAAATGATTTCATTTAGAAGAATTTCTGCTTAAAAAGAGATCACGTAATATCTTGAGCTATCAATAACTTTACTATCTCCGACATTTGCAATCTCGTGGGCAGCATGTTTATCTGTTGGCATTTACTTTTGGCACGCGCTGTGTGCGCACAGCGCTAATACTAGTATCTATATAAATACATACCATCTGTGCATATATACATATACTACATACATACATACATACTACTATACTATAAGAAAGGGCTACATTTAATTTACCAAAATCGCTAAGTCATTTCGAGTGACTGCGCGCGAGGGTACCTCCGATCGAGCGTACCCTCGGATCGAGGCATTTTACTTCAGTTTTGTTGTTTCTTTTCTTGCTTTTCTTTTGTATTGTATTTTGAAATGGGTGAAACGCGCGGGCGTTTCGGCGCTAAACATGTGCGCGCCTCATTTCTCTAGCGCTCGCTCACGCTCTCACGCTCTCTCTCTCGCTGGCCGACAGATAGAGATAGATGGATAGAAAATTCCGGCTGGGAAAGAACAGAGAACTAACTGTTCACACGTGACAACGCGCTGCGCCGGCGCTCGCACCCCCTCCTGTGTGTGTGTGTGTGTTTGTCTCTCTCTCTGTGTGTGTGTGTGTGTGTGTGTGTGCATTTTCCCAACACCTTTTTTACACATTGACACTTCCGTACAAATGAGTGGAACACAGGATACGCCATGGCCCAGTAGCTGTGCGGCTTAACTCTGGCACAGCCCACATCGTTTTGATACGATCTTTATCTGCATTGCGGCCACTCGACTCTGCAGTCAAGCGGCAATCAATTAAATGGCAGAAAGATCGACCAACCACACAGAGAGACAGACAGACAGACAGTCGGACAGACAGACGGCAACTGAGCGAGACTCGCTAATGCCAGCCAAATGCCAAAGTGTACAAAAGTACAGTAAATATTTGAAATCAATTACATTTCATTGTCTATCTGCTGCTGTTGCTGCTGTTGCTGCTGTTGCTGTTGCTGCTGTTTGCAATTTCATAACCACAACAAAGCGACGACCGACCGACAGCAGCTGTCGTTGGCAATTGGGAGTCCATTTATAGGACCTCGAAGGGGAGAGCGAGCAATGAGAGAAGACAGCATCAATTTCATCTAAAAGCAATAGCTGAACGAGGCTCTTATGCAATATCTCTTCTTCAAATAGACAACTAGATATTATAACTATAATTTTCAGCATGCAGAAAGTATTTAACTTTCACTTTTCTTTCCGACAATCTTAGATAATCACGTATCTGGCATATACTCTAGGATTATATTTGTATATACATATATCAACTAAAGAAAAGAAATCTTAACGAAAATTGTGATTTTGTTCTCAAATATCTTCTTTATCTAATCTGTGTAATCCCACGATAAGTCATGCAGTCAAAAAACAAGATCAGAGATAAGTTTAAAGATATTAGGTCTTCTTCTTCTCAGCTATAGGCGTAGCTACACAGCTATGTCATGTATATAAACGGATCTTGTGACGCACCCTATATGCATGATATGTAACCCAGTTTTGGCACTGGCCGCTGCGAACGAGGCCAGGCTAATGAGGGAGCTGCATGCTGCTAGCCAGTTTATAAGGAAACCTGGGCAGCTCAACAAAGCAGGCAGCCACCTGCACATGAGGCGATCCTAACGGTCGGTCGGCCGGCCGATGATGACTTATTTGGCCAATTGGGTGAAGCGGACGGACCGACAGTCGGACGGACGGACAAACAGCCAACCTTGTGGCAAACACTTGACCGTAAATAGCACACGCACAGCTCTAACTGTGTCAGCTACAGCTACAGCTACAGCTGCAGATACAGATACAAAGCAAAGATTCAGATACATTAGCTGCTGCTGCTGCTGCTGGTGCTGCTCTATAACAAGTCACTGGATATTTGTGTGCGTATTAATTGCCGCCGCCGACAATGCGTCAGGGCAAACCGCATTGGCCAATGGCTTGCCTTATTAACAATAACCACAACTTGTTACAGACAAAGCAACAAATAAATAAAAAAAAAAAAAAAAAAAATGAAAAGAGAAGAAAAAAATAAAGCAAACTTCTCCTTCTACTGCGGCTCCTCCTTAATCTCCATCGCCCTGAAGCTGTTTACAGCCTCCGGCTTTGTTTGCGCGCATTTAACACACAATTATATTGTGCAGCAGATGGAGTCAGGTAATTTTCAGCTTTAAGTGCACTTCAGATTGCACAGTCTGTGGATATAGCTGGGGTGTAGCGGGTGCCGGAACACTCACCGAGCATCACCCTTTGAGTATCACTCAACAAACACCTGAAGCCCTGAGCTGAGGGCAAACATATGTGTTAATTATTAGACAAACCTAACCCATAAACAGTGAAAGGAGAAGCCCAGACAGCGACAATACCCATTAGCCATCCAAGAAGTGTTATAGTTCTACAACTTCTCAAGTGAAACTATCATTTAGCAGATATTCGACATAATAAAGATAAAGATACAAAGTCTTTGTTTAACTAAGCTTAAATGGTAACTAATATGAGACAAAGATTTTGTAATGGATGCTGCTATTATGAAAGTCTCTAGGCCATAATGGGAAGAAAAGCTAAAACACCCATTTCAACTACAGCTTTGTAGGGTATAAAAGTTGCGATGCGCTTGTCGTTTGTCTGCAAGCAGACGCAGCAGAAGACAGTCTTGCCTATAGACCAATCTGTATCTGTATCTGTATCTATAAATGTGACTGTATCTATATCTATATATATCAATGTCTTTATATAGATTGTTATCTATAATAGTATATTTACGCCTATGAATATCTATATCTAACATATATCTCAACTCTATCTATATGTGTGATATGAATTTGTATCTGTATCTTTTATTTGTATACGTATCTATATAAGAATCTATATGTATATCTATATCTGTATCTAAGTATGAAGTAACTATATAAATATATATATGTATCTGTGTCTGTATCTGAATCAGTGCATATATATGTATCTGCATCTAAACGCATATCTGTATCTGTATCTATACCCGAATCTTTATATGTATTTGTATCTATATATGTATATGTATCTATATCTGTATCTATATCTATATCTCTATATGTATATAGCTACTTCATATTTAGAAGTAGCTATATACATACATATATATCTGTACCTGTATGTATCTGTATGTGTATACAAATTTGTATCTCTATCTGTGTATACATATATATGTATCTACATCTGAACGTACATCTGTATCTGTATCTATATCCATATCTGTATCTAAATATGAAGTAACTATATAAATATATATCTGTATCTGCGTCTGTATCTGAATCAGTACATATATATGTATCTGCATCTAAGCGCATATCTGTATCTGTATCTATACCAGAATCTTTATATGTATCTATATCTGTATCTGTATCTGAATATGAAGTAACTATACAAATATATATCTGTATATGCGTCTATCTATGTATCTGTATCTGTATCTGTATCTGTATCTGTATCTGTATCTATATCTGTATCTGTATCTAAATATGAAATAACTATATAAATACATATCTGTATCTGAGTCTATATATGTATCTGTATCTGAATATGAATTTGAATCGGTATCTGCGCTTCTGAGCGCGTATCTATATCTTTATCTGTGTCTATATCCACATCTGTATCTGTATCTGTATCTGTATCTATATTTGTATCTAAATTTGAAGTAACTTTATAAATATATATCTGTATCTGCATCTATATATGTATCTGTATCTATATCTCTATCTGTATCTCTACCTGTATCTGTATTTGTCTCTGTATCTGTCCACGCATTTAACTGTATCTGTATATGTACCTGTATCAATATCTGTATCTATATCTGCATCTATATATATATATATATATATATGTATATATATCACCGCATTTGTATCTGAATCTATACCTGTACATGGAAGCTTGGCGGCCTCCCAAGCACGCACGAAACGCGCTTTTTGTGCTCTGTCTTCATTGATGTCTGTTTATTGAATTGTAAACATTTTAGCGCTGCATTTAAATAGCGCGTTGGCTGACTTTACTTTTTCTTCTCTCGTGTTTTTCGTGTTGTGTGTTTGTGTGTGTGTGTGAGTGTGTGTGTGTGTGAATGTATGTGTATATATGTATATATAAAAGCATTGGCAAGTTTTTAAAAGCACTTCTCTTTTGTTTTCGATGTTAACAATATACTAAATATTTATATTGAATATATATAGAGTTTAAGGATTCATTTTCTTAAGTTTAAAAATCCAAGAATATGACTTTGAACTCATGCAGTAATTATACGAATATATATATATATATTTTTTTTTTTAAATATAATACTCTTTATTCACTTCTTAGTCACAAAGGGCAAGGAACTGCCGCTTATTTTATAAATGGATATTAACGTCAGTAAACCTCAACGATTATAATAGATTAGCTTAAAAAGAAGCTGATAAAGTATGATTCCTGAATATATATATATAACAAACAAAGATTTCGTCACTTTTTCAAAAGAACTCAAGTGCAAAGTCTGATTATGGCTATTGCTCAACTTTCTCTGGTAGCATATATACCCGTTCTGTTTAGCGCTCCATTGGGTATAGCTGAACAACATCAGTTAATTGCAGTTTTCAACACACGTTCAATGCGATGATAACTTAGACTTTCTGTCTATCAGCCGCCTGCTGTCTCTATATTGCCATCCATCTGCCCGCCTCTCTCTCACACTCACTCACTCACTCAGTCACTCTCCCTCTACGTCTTTCTTTGTGTACTGTTTATCGCTGGCTAGTAGTCTAGCAAGAGCGCGCATCTTGTAGCTTGCCTGCCGTCTCTATACATGGCTCGTATCTCTGCTCATCAGCGTCTGCTTCTTGTTCTTATGCTTTGAACGTGCGAAAAGTCAAATGTGGCTGTGGAAGGCATCTTTGCATCTGAGCTGAGCTGAGTTGAGCTGCGCTGAGCTGTGGCCACTTGATTAACACGCTCAACGAAGCTGGCCGAAGCGTTCCCGTTGACGAACTTTCAAAGTTCAATAGGCTATCGGGTACATAAGAATCTGAATGTGAATGTGAATGTGAATGTGAATGCGAATGTGAATACATGAACTAATCGACACTGAGGGCTCTGGCACTTAAAACTACGAGACACGCGAATCTTTTGCCCATTTGCCATGGTTCAGCTGCATTTGGGCAATAATGTTGCGGTTCAAATCCCAAATGCTCCATTTGCAGCAGCACATGAGATGCACATATATATATATATATATATATATATATTCATGGATTTATGTTTATGGCAGATATTATTTAATAGCACTTCGGACGCCTAGACGCCTATATAGTGCAATGGGACACGCTGCCGCTCATAAATTTTGATCGGGCACTGATTGAAATTAATGGCATTTAGGATCTTCTGGTGTTGACACACGACACACTAAATGCAACCAACATAATGTCCCCTAGCACTGGGCGCCCACTTTACGTATCTCCCACAAATATGTATATAGTTCATTCGTAAATATAGCCATGTGGAAATAGTTTATTTATGGAACTGAACAATACGAACGGGTTTGGTATATTTCTATCAATCTTTTGGCCATTTCAACTTAACTTATCAAAGATTGCTAGTAAATTGTCTCTCAAGCTGTCATTATTTATTAACTATTTGTTTTTATTTGCTGTTTAATCTTTTGTTTATGCACTGCATGCACTGTATATGACAATTGAATTGTTTTTAAAAATTTCTTTTAACATAAATAAACATGCAATTGTGCCCGATATGGAGCTGCTTGTCAGCATATATTCCGACAGCATTTTTATACCCTGAAAGAGGGTATTATGAACTTGTGATGAAATATGTTAGGCAGTGATAGAGTTGTATATAGAAATGTATGTCTATATAATTATATATATGTCTGTATGTCTGATTGGCTGAGTCTATGTTTCTATGGCAAGTATTCTATTGTTCTAAAAGCTTTATATAATATAAAAACTATATATCTATATAAATCTATAGTTTTACATCTTTAAGTATCTGTATCTATATATATCCGTTTTTATTTCTAACTGAATATGTATGCATATTGAAAGGTGTATGTATCTGTATCTATATATGTATGAATCTTTCTATGTATCCCTATCTGAAACTCTATCTTTAGCTATATCTATTTGTGCATTATCAATTGTATCTAATCCAGATCTGTATCTATATGTGTATTAGTATTTGTATCTGCATCTATATATGAACATGTGTTTGTATCTCTATCTGAAACTCTACCTATAGCTGTACCTATATGTATATTTGTATCTGTATCTATTATATTTGTCTTTGTATCTCGATTTGAAGCACTAACTGTATCTGTATCTTTATGTGTATTAGTAGTTGTATCTATATCTATATATTGAATCTGTTTTTGTATCTCTATCTGAAACTCTACTTGTAGCTGTGTCTATATGTGCATTGTATCTATTGTATCTATGTGTATTAGTATTTGTATCTGTATCTGTATCTGTATAGAATAAAAAACTGCCTTTGTAGCTCTAGCAGAAACTCGACCTATAGCTGTACATAGGTACAGCTATGCATCTATATGTAAATGTATCTATATCTACATAAGCATATCCAGATCCAGATCTGTATCTCTATGTATCTTAGCATTTGTATCTTAACATGAATCTGTCTTTGTATCTCTATCTATCCGAAACTCTAACTCTATCTATATCTTTATATGTATTTAGATCTATATCTATATCTATAACCAATATCCACTACCAAAATATAATTATTCATATATCATATTCAGACTAGAATCGATCATAACTCTATATAACTCTATCTATAATATGTATGTTATATCTATCAAAAATATCTTAAGCAATATCTGCCTTAGTCGCCCACGCCCTTTTCTCAAAAGGGTATTCGAACTGCGCTGCAAAGTCTTATTTCCATCATAATCTCGCATACAAACAAATAATTTTCAGTTTTGGTGTTCAGTAGCAGTGTCGATATCGCGTTTGGTTCAAATTCGGAGTGGCAACAGCAACTGCCGCAGAGACTGCAGCCGCCACAGCCGCTGCCCAGTGATAAAATGCCACTTGCGCTTATCACGCTTATCACTTGAATGCTGTGATGATTGCAGCAGCGGCGGCGGCGGCTGTAGCTTTAACTTTTCAACTGCAAATACAAAGCTAACTGCCTAAAAAGAACAATAACATATATAGTATAGTATATATATATGTCTATATATATACATATATATCTGTGCATGTTTTGTCTGTTGAGAAATGCTCGCGTTGCATGCATCTATTTGTTGCTTTGGGGCGCCCCTATCTGCAGTAAAAGATACTTTTCTGCTTGGCATGCCTGATTGTTTCCGGTGCGCATGCGCAGTGTGCCATTGAAATTTCTTTCTCTCTAAGTGTGTGTGTGTGTCTGTGCGTGTGTGTGTGTGTGTGTGTGCGTATGTGCGCTTCGGTATGTTGCCTAGGTATGCATATGTCACTGTCACTCTTTTTTGGCTGCGCTCTGTATCGGGTGTCAGAAGGTCGTTCGCTCGACTTACATAATTACTTTTGTAGACATATTCGACTCGAACAAAAAAGAACTGAAATTTTCTTTGAATTTTCAGTTTTTCTTTTTACAGCGTAAACAAAACAAGAAAAAATCAAATTTGTAAATTCTTCATAATTTTATTTGTTAATAATTTGACAGGCAGATTTGCACCATTTGACAGGCAGTTGCAGTCGCTCTTCTAATCATCTGATCATCTGATCTATCTGGGGAAATCTGAAACATTTTCAGCTTCTTTCATAAACTCCATTTTCTGCATTTCTAGCAAAACAAATTTGCCAACTTGCAAAAGTTTTCAATTTCTAAAAACTCATTTTGAAGTTGATCAATTAGCTGACTACACTGATGCTGTGGCCAGTCAGAAGAGTGAGTATTCACTGTACTTGGAGGCTGAGGCAGAGAATTTATAGCTTTGAATGTTGCATTGATGCTGGATAATGATGTGGATAATCAGAAGAGTGGGACATATAATGATTATTAACTGTACTTAGAGACTGAGGCAGAGATATAATTTCGATTGTTTAATTTTTGTGTCATATATTGAATATTTACTGTACTTAGGCAGCTGAAACAGTGATAAAATTTCGATTTTTGCGTTTGACAATCAGCAAAGTGTGTCATATATTGAGTAATCACTGTACTTAGAGTCTGAGACAGAGAAATTGTGGCTTCAATTGTTGCACTGATGCTGCAGACAGTCGGAAAAGTGAGTGTTCACTGTACTTAGAGACTGAAACAGTGCCAAAATTTCGATTATTTCATTGTTATGTCATATATTGGATATTTACTGTACTTAGGCAGCTGAGACAGAGACAGAATTTCGTTGTATTGAATAATCACTGTACTTAGAGACTAAGATAGAGACGAAATTGCGATTGACAGTCGGAAAAGTGTGTCATATGTTGAATATTCACTGTACAGAGATAGAATTTCTTATCTTAAACATATATTGAAGATTCACTGTGCCTAAAAGGTGAGACTAAGAAATGATTGCTTTGATTGTTGTACTGATGCTGCAGACAGTTAGCAAAGTGTGTCATATATTGAATATTCACTGTACTTAGAAAATAAGAGAGATTGTTTCATTGTTGTGTCATATATTGAGTATGCACTGTACTTAGTCAGTTAAGACAGTGCTAAAATTTTCGATTGTTGCACATATAATGAATATTCACTGTACTTAGACGCTGAGACAAAGATATAATTTCGATTGTTTCATTGCTGTGTCATATAACGAATATTCACTGTACTTAGAGACTAACAGAGAGACAGAATTTCAATTGTTGCACACATATTGAGTATGCACTGTACTTAGTCAGATACCAAATTTGTATTAATGTTGTTGTTGTACTTACGAATTGTTGGCATAGTTGTTGCGTGTCTTGTGCAGCGCAATGCTGAAGCCGAACATCGAGTTGCTGGCGTGTCGATGTCGCACGTAGCTGGGCAGATCGATGTTGTAGGCGTTCGTTGTTGGGTGTCGGCTGCAGTGCATCATCAACATGAGGAGCAGCAGCAAGGCCTGGAGGCTACTCCATCTGCTGATCATGATGTGGCAGTTTTTTCGTTGTTGTTGTTGTAGTTGGTTTTCTCTTAGCTGGCCTTAGCTTTAAATTGTGTTTTTTTGTTATTTTTAACTTTTTTTTTGCACTTTTATTGCATTTTCGTTGATATTGTTATTGTTGGATCTGATTGTTGTTAAAACTGTTTCAATAAATTGAACATTAAACGTTGCAAATCTCGCATATGGTCAATGCAAACACACACACACACACACACGCACGCACCCACATGACAGCAAACACACACATACACACATAGATACACACATACATATGTAGATAGACAAGCTTTATTTATTTTATGATCTCAAGTTGTCGCTTGTCGGCAACCTTGGCCGAAATGTCTTGAGAAAACGCTCAGCTCGGCGAAATTAAAAAGCAGCCGCCAGTGGCAAGAACTGAGAGAGAGATAGAGAGAGAAGGAGAGAGAGAGAGAGAGAGAGAGACAAACACACAGAAAAATCAAGTTTTTTGGGCAGATTTTTGGCTGTTTGTTGGTTGTTTTTTGGCTGTTTTTTTCTGTTATTTCATGCGATCGTTCGTAATCATCAAATTCTTGTTTATTTATGTGCTTAGTTTTTTGATTCCTTCATTGGCGCGCTCTTCGCTTGTCACAGTCGATGCTGCTGCTGCTGACGTAACACACGCAGCGTAGAACAGGTTGCCAAAATCAAATGTGAACCGAAATTAGTCAAGTCGCAAACCAAACATCGCAAAATTGCATATGCAATGAAGGCGGCGTTGGCGTCGGCGTCGACGTTGGCGTTGGCGTAGGCGTTGTCGTTGGTGTTAGCGCTGCAGGTAACATTTGACAAGTGGGCAGCATGCACTAGCTACACATGTGTATGTGTGTGTGTGTGTGAGTAGTGACAATTTCAAGCTCATTGATGGTTGTCATTCATTGAGTGTCGCACACACACACACACATACAGCAACAACAACATTGAGCAAAACTGACAAATCGTAAAAAAAATGAAAAATTAAATTGCGGTAAACGCGCCATATGGCCAACGACATTCGATTGAGCACAAATACATACACACCCACACACATAAGTCTTCGCTACATTAATATGCTGGGCCACATTTTGCATGGGCGCTAATAAAAACCGTTGTATTAAAGAGCGCAGCATATTATTGCAACTTTTTCGCGCTTCTCTCCATTCCCAGCTCTCTCTCTCTCTCATTTTTTGTCGGTTTGTACCGTTAAATGTTGAAAGCGAAAACATCGCAACGGCGCAGAGTCAATAGAGACACGAACGCGCTGCTGGTCTAAAAATAAATGTGACTGCGAGCGCGTCAGAGAGCAGCAGCAGCAGCTGAGGGAGATCACGAGAGCGCGAGACGAGAAATGAGGGCCAGATGCTAATATCGATACCAAAAGATACGTTGCGTATGCCCAGTAGAGATACTGACTGACACACATGTGTGTAAGCAGGAGAGTATATATGTACATAAGTGTGTGAGCATGTGTGTGTGCATGCATATGTATACCTTAGACTGTTATAAAAATAAGCATCTTTGGCCTAAACAATTGCAGGCAAGACAGTGTAGACTAGTCAGAGTTCTAAGGCGCCAAGCTTCAATAAGATATGTATGTGTGTGTGTATGTATGTATGTATTTATGTGTATGTTTGCTCATAATTAACTGCGTGTGTGTGTGTGTGTGAAGGTTAAAGCTCGAGACAAAATTGAAATATTTTCAACTCGTTGTCAGCTAGAGACTCCATTGTTTTGGGGCGCTTTAGCATAATTTTGTAAATCAAGTTATTTCTAAAGATTTCAAATACAAAAACTTTGTAGCAAGTTCTTAAAGCACTTGAAGGTTTTGATATTGTATAAGATATATGTATATATATGCATATATATCTTTAACGACTCTACTCTCCTTTCTTTATATCTAACTAGTGATGATACTTTGCTTATCTTATCACTATCAATGATACCTTCACTGGCACTATCTTTAATCGACGAAGATCTTTAATCTTCAATAACGATCGTTAACCATCGGTGGCACTATCGTTAACTCTCCATGGCACTATCGTTAACTCTCCATGGCACTATCCTTAACCATCGCTGGTACTCCAATCTCTAATTCCTCTTGGCCTACTACATATGTATGTATATATGCATATATCTTATATATATATGTAATCCCCAATTAGTATTAGATCATAATTCTGAAAACTGGTCGCACAGGGTATTTGCTAGTCGCAAAAAAAATATCGTTGTTTTTGTATATTCATTAACTTTTTGCTTTAGCTGATGCGTCACTTGTATATTTTTGGCACAATTTTTTAGGTAACAAAAATATTAGGTAAAAAAAAAGTGTTTTTATAAAAAAAAAATTTATAAAATTTTAAAATTTATCAAAAATTTAAAAATTACAAAAAAAAATATATATATACAATATAATTTTTTTTATAAAATTTGTTAAAGCCCGCCGCGTGCTGCCGTTTGAATATATATTTAATTAAATTATTATAACTAATTTCTGAATACGTTTCGTTTGTGTTTGCTTCGGCAATACGTGCGAAGCGGAATTTGAGCAACGACTGCGAGCAGGCAAAAAGTTTCGTATTGGCCTCAAAGAACACACACAAAAAAAACACAAAAAAAAACAACTTAAGTTAACACATGCCACAAGTGTATCTATTAGATGTGTTTCAATGTATCTGTATCTGCATCTGTAGCGGAGAGTTTTGTGCTCTTGTTGTTGTTGTTGTTGTTATTTGTACCTGTGAATGTTGTTCGCTCACGCTAGCTGCTAGCCGTCTTGCCCCGCTAACAGCAACGCCTACTCATAGGCAGTGTTGCCAATTTAGCTATTTTCCCTCCAGTTCTGACGTTTTACAAACACAGAATGTGAGGGAAAATTGTGATCTAGTTAGTAACGGAAATTATGGCTATATTGAATCACAGATTGGCTTTATTTTAACGTGAAAATGTTAGAATTTGATATTTTGGAAGGTATTATTGTAGTGGAAATATAGAAAGAGAGTCGCAAGCCAACAAAAAAAGTCATCTGAATGAATGAAATGATGGAACAAAAGTGTATTTCGATGCGCCTTAAATGCGGACTTAAAAATTTTAAGAATTTTAATTTAAGAAAGAAGCTAAAAAAACGGTTATAGGAATCAAAATTTATGAAATCTCGATTGATTTTGGGTGTATTTTTTACACATCGATATCAAAATTCGTACAAAATTTCCCTTGAAACCGTAAAAAGATATTTGACTACAGTTTCCAGATTCAAAATTCCGACTCAAATGCCATTATAACCGTTAAAGCCGTTCTTTTTAGAGTTTCCAAGTTTTTTCCAAGCTATTTCTGGATTTTTTGAATAGTGGATGTGGCGTGTCGAAGGCCTGAAGAGTTGGCAGCCAACGTTGCCTTTTTTTATGAGAAGAAAAAGCTTTTTTTAGCTGGAAAGGAAAGGGAAAAAAGGCTAAAAGTATTTTCATTTTGACCTAAAGGTAAATTGTCATTCTGAGGAGCTTTTTTTTAGTCTGTTAATCCGAAATCCCGCTTCAAATCATATAATGCTGATCTTTTTTTTGGTTCTGGCTCTCAAAAATTTCAAATCTTGGTACAATTATGTCTTCCAAAACATTTAATATAATAATTAATACATAGTTTAAAATTTCTCACATTTTCTTCATGATAAAATAAAGGTTTTCTAAAAATCTAGAGCTCTCGTCTTCCGCTGTTTTCGAATTTTTTCCTGAAATCTCAAAGATCTTGCTTTATACCAAGATGAAAATACATTTTCAACTTTAGTTAAATTCTCATTAGATTGTTATTCTGAAATCTCAAAAAGCTTAAATCTTGGTACAAAGCAAGATCTTTATCTATTTATCAAACATAAAATTTGAAAATTTTTATACAGTTTTCTGCATGATAAAATAAAGATTTTAACAATTCGTCTACCAATTTTTCCCGTCAAAGCCAAATCTGACTTGAAAAAAGCGAAATCAGCATCACTGTTGGCAGCACGCAAGCACACCGAGAGAGAGAGAGAGAGAGAGAGAGCTGAGAGCGATCGAGCCAAAGTTTTATTAACTGGCAGATTGGTTAGACGCTTTTGTTGTTGTTGTTTGATTTTTTTTGGACTGTGCTGTGTGGGCTGCATATGATCATATTTGTGTAAATAGACATATATATATATATATACATAAATCTATATTGTTGATATTGCTTCGCTCTCTCTCCCTCTCTCTCTCTCTCTCTCTCTCTCTTGAGTAGGCAGACAAAATTTTAGATTTGAATTTGAATTAGATTTTTGTTAGCAATAGATTTTTTTTTTTGCTTTTGCTTTTATAAATGAAACAAATTAGCGTTGATGTGTCATTTTTTGTATAAATTATGCACGAATCTATATGAAATTATATATAGAGCATATAGAGCCGACGCCCACGCTGGCGGCCAAGATGCTCAGGTGGTCCAAAAAAGACAGCAAAAAGATTTTAGATTTTTAGATGATTTTAGATGATTTAATTTTTTTATTTTTTTTTTTATTTATATATTTAATTTTTTCTGCTGCTTGGATGACAAATCGATTTGAATTTCTAGTCCAGTTCCGCGTTAAATATTTGTATATATAACAAAATATCGCGCATACGCAGCGTATGCCAAGCACTATTTTTTTTTTGTTTAGAATTGCAATTAATACAACAACAACAACAACAACAACAACAAGAACAATTGATATTTGTATAAATTTAGCATATTTGTATATATTTGTAAGTTCATTGAACGCCTCGCGAGCGTCAACTAGCGACAGCTTTGACAGTTTTAATTGCAAAAAAAAATAAATATATATATATATACATATATAAAAAACAAAAAAAACAAAACTTGAGAGCAGCTGCTAGAGCAACAATTGATTGTGATGCGATCGTTGAGATTGTAATTAAGCTGCATTCTTGTTTATTCTCTATTATCAATTTTGCACAAACACAAAACACCAACACCAACACCAACACACACTCACACACACACACACAAACAAAAATTAGAACAAATATACTAACAATTAAGTTTTCGTTCAACTTATTCAATATTTTTCAAATTTTTCAAACTGTTCGTAACGGCTTTTAGCTCAAACGGACGTCGCAGCACGAGCCGACCATGCGCACACAACTGTCGAGTTAGGCTATACGCGACCGAATAAAAACTAAAGTTCATTCATAGTTGGCGCGGCCAGCTGGCAGACTTGCCAAGCAAGTTGGCAGCTCTATGCGCATAAAAGGCGGCAACTCTGTTTGCTGGGCTCGATAACAAATTTTGCAGCTCAGCGCTAGCGCGCGCATAATTTTATTTGAATTTTTTGAATGTAATACTATATTGTTATGTTTATTATTATAATAATTATAACTATTATTATTATTATAACTATTACTACAATTATAACTATTATAACTATTATTACTATTATAACTATTATTATTATATTTAATTCAGCAGTCACAAAGGGAAAAATACTATTTGATATGCAGCAAAGGCCGAACTCACTTTTAAGTTAACTATGTGAGCAGCTATTTCAATTAAATTTTAAATTTTTCTTTTATATTTCTCACAATATATATTTAAAATTTCAAAAGATTAACAATATACGCCTATCGATAGTGCAATAATAACCCATACCTAATGCGCCACCTATTGTGTCAGAGACACACATCCCTAACAGGTGCTAGAATATTTACATTTATTTATCTCACGCAAAACAATATATACTTAAAATTTCAAATGATTCACAATATACGCCTATCGGTAGTACAATCATAATCGATATCCTTAACTGGTACTAGAATATTTACATTTATTTATCTCACTCAAAACAATATATATTTAAAAATTCAAAACAAAGTTTCATTGACAATACACGCCTATCGATAGCAAAATAATAATCGATATCTAACGCGCCCCCTAGTGTTACAGCAGTGCTCATCCCTAGCTGGTTCTAGAATATTTGCATTTCCCCCTTAGTGGAGTTTTTGTTGTCCTTTGTCGAACAGCGAGCGAATAACAGAAAATTAACCAGCCAGCCCCGAAAAGCTACAATAAATACCAATTAAAAAAATGGAAACTGAATTGCAGGAACAGAACAACTTGAAGCCCATCCGCAAGGAGATCCTAAATCCAGGCAACAAATACATCGAACTGAAGCCAGGCACCAGGGTAAGCAACATGAAAAAAAACACACAAAAAAACAGGCAACAGTTGTGTGTGGGCGGGCGCTGAGCGGAATCCAGGTCACGAGTGGGCCAAGGCCATAACTGACTGCAATTTGTGTTGCAGGTTAAATTTCATTTCCAAACGCGTCGGGCCAACGATGTGCGCATCATCGACGACAGCAAGAAAATTAATAAGCCCATGGAACTGGTCCTGGGCAAGAAATTCAAATTGGAGGTGTGGGAGGTGATGGTGCAGAAAATGTCGCTGAACGAGGTGGCCAAGTTTACGGTGGACAAATCGGTAAGCAAACTGAATAAATATAATTAATTTAATTTGAGCCAATAACTCATTCAATGCTAATCCCCTTCAGCTCTGTGCTCAATATCCGTTCATTTCGAAAACTCTGCGGGATATTGGCAAGAAGCCTGACGAGCGTCGACACTGCTGCGGCATGACATTGCAGAACGAGGGCATGGGCTATGAGGATCTGGACGAGCTGCTCCAACGGCCCGTCGACTTGGAGTTCACCATCGAGCTGATATCGATTGAGCTGCCCGAGCAGTATGAGAAGGAGCGCTGGCAAATGTCCGATGATGAGAAAATGCTGGCGACGCACACGCTGCGCGAGCGCGGCAATCGCCATTATAAGGCGCATGATTATGCTGAGGCGGAGATTTGCTATCGCGACGCCGTTGGCATGGTCGAGCAGCTGATGCTCAAGGAGAAGCCCCACGATGCCGAATGGCAGCAGCTGGCTGGCATCAAGGCGCCGTTGCTGCTCAACTATGCCCAATGTCGTCTGATTGCGGGCGACTATTATGCGGTGATTGAGCACTGCAACGAGGTGTTGACCCTGGATCCGCGCAACGTCAAGGCACTGTTCCGCCGTGCCAAGGCCCATGCTGGCGCTTGGAATCCGGCACAGGCGCGCCGTGACTTCATTGATGCCCTGGGCCTGGATGCCACGCTGAAGACAACGGTCGCCCGCGAGCTGAAGGCGATTGAGGAGCAGCAGCATGAACGCAACGTTCAGGATCGCATACATATGCAAAAGCTCTTCTAGAATATAAGTTGTGCTAACGTACTGCTCATGCTCCTCGTTTATTGGAGCAGCTATGCGCAGCGTTAACAGTTAGCCGATGCTTTTCTCTTCTGGCAGAGTGGCTATGTCTACACAGTGGCCCTGTACTGTTCCAAGGGCTTCGTAGTGCTCTGTCTTCTCTTCAATCAACTCTTGTTAAGCTGGATAATATACAAGACGGTGCTCGTGCCCCGATGGGAGCGACAGCGCGAATATAGACGGATGCAATAGCGGGGGCAACTCCATGACAAAGGGATTGGCAACAATGAGTTCTAACTGAGGTCTAAATTCACTCTGTCTCTCTCTCTCTCTCTCACTGTCACTCTGTCTCTCTCTCTCACTGTCACTCTGTCTCTCTCTCTCACTGTCACTCTATCTCACTCTCACTCTGTCTCTCTCTCACTATCACTCTCTTCATCTGTGTCCGTCTCTATCTCTATCTCTGTCTCCGTGTATATGTATCTCTGTCTCTTTCTGTGTTGAACCGTTAATGGCATTTAGATTAGCTTTTAAGCCTGTCGAACCCTTCTCACGTGAAACGGTTTCCGCCAAAAGCCATAAACCTACGCCATTAATCAATGAAACCAAATATCAAAAGAATTGTATGTGTATATGTTGTATGTAAATGTGTATTTAGGCATATTATAAGTAACGGCCAAGAGCCAAACCAAATTGTAACTGTAATGTTAAAGCTAACCAAGCTACTCGTCTGTATTATATATGTGTAGTTCTATGTAGAGAGACGTACGTATTATCGTATATATATATATATATATATATATATATATATATATATATATATATATATATACGTATTATAAAATTGTATGTCTAATTGTTGTCCAAACTTTCTCATCAAATTACTCAAGCAATTCGAACTAATTAGCTAACTGTAATCGGGTGCTAAGTCCAATATTTACTACTATACTTAAGGCAGTTAAATTGTTAAACTCCTTTTGATTTGCCGGAGTTCTTTGCTAGAGTTAAGCCGGAGCTGTTGTTAAACTATGATTTAAGTTAATTATTGTGCAATTTCAATGGAATTAAGTTTGTATTTAATTATTGAACTCAGATTAATTCAATTCGTATTACATGTCTAGTGGATATGTGGCTGTAAAACACATCAATTGCTTTTGCTTGATTACATATATATATACTATATAGATATATAGATTGTTATATTATTTGCATATTTATACAGTTTGGTCTCCCAGCGAACAACAAATCCGTTTAAGCTTAGTCCTTAATTAACAAACATTTAACATTCGCAACTATTGATGGCATTATAAATGTTTTCAAACTTTCAAGTTAATATACACAATAAATACATAGCATAGAGTTACGAGTTAAGACTAATAACAATTTTATAACGAAAGTATCTTTGGAAGTGGCATGTGGGTGCATGGGTGCAGCATTTAGAGCCGCCACAAGCGGCTGCTGTTGCCGCCGGCGGCGCCTTCGGCCTCGCCGCGCAGCTTGTTGTCGTCGGTGCGCCAGACGAACGGCTCCAGGCGATCGTCGTCGTCCAGGAAGTTATTGATTGCCTCCAGGCTGGCAATGTTCTCGTGCAGCAGCGAATTGCAGCGGCTCAGCTGCTGCGAGACGCCGCGTATTTTGGCAAACTGTTCCGCATAGGAGGCGTACGTCTTCTGCATGTCGACGAAGCTGGCGAAGAGCGTCGTTATCGAGTTGCTGACCACCTTGGTGCGCTCCACCAGATGATTCTGTTCGCTGGCCACATGGCTGGCACACAGATTCAGATGCGTCTGCATCCGGCTGCATATGTTAAGCAAATGCTGTGAATTGAGGCGCTCCAGAATCTCGGGATCTCGCGTATAGGTCGCCGAGCTGATTGACTCCCGCAGCACGGGCAAGAACTGGGGTATGTTGCGCAGGCGCAGCAGATCGGGATCGATGTCGTCATTGATGTCCCGTGTGCCCGGCTTCACGATCACGATGTTGTGACTAGAGGCCGTCGATTGCGGTCGCTTGGGCTTAATGGTCGTGGCAATGCCGCCCGGATGCGATTTGCGTGCAGCGGCCCGGCTGGCGCTGCTCTGCTGCAGCATGTGGGCGGGCCTGTTGCGTATCTTGGGCGAGTCGCCGATGGGCCGATCCGTATAGGAGACGTACGGCAGATCCGAGCACACGCTCAGCGGCGGCGAAGGCGGACGGCTCAGCTCGGAGCTTGTGGGCGAGGCAGTATCCGAGATGATTTGCTTGCTGGCAATCACAATGCTCGCTGGTCCATTGCTGGCTCCATGCGGCAACGTTTGCTGCTGTTGCTGTTGCAGTTGTTGCTGCTGCTGCTGTCTCTGATGTCCGGCGGCGCCGCCCCGACGTTTGTTTGCGGCTGCCGCCGCAGCCGCTGTCAGAGCCATGGCGCTACCATCACTCATTCGCACAGTGGCAGCGCTGCTGGAGGCCTGACCCATGACACTGGCCATGGCTGGATCTCGTCTCTCGAAGATCTCATGGCCGTCAGCCTCGACGCGATGCTGCGAGTGCTCCGCACCCATTGTGCTTTAGCTATATGCTCTCTCTCTCTCTATTTATATATTGATTTTATTTCCACAGCGAAATTACTATGTACGGAATGTAAACTGTGTGTTTCCTTTGCAGCGACTTCTATGCAATCGCTTTGCTCTCGTTTCTAACTGTAAAAAACAGCTCTCGTTTGTGCTCAATTTGTTTTCCTTTTTGTTTTTCTGTCTTTCTTTTTTTTCGTTTTTAGTTATTCATATTGAAATGTATCGATATGCTGAAGCCGATGATTATATCGATATATCAAACGCTTTCAGTTTCATTTCTTTGGTTTGAATTGCAATTTGAATTTGGCTGTTTTTTATTTTTGCCGTGCAGTTAGAGGAATTTATTTTTTTTTTCAAGCTACGATAGATTTGTAAGTTATAAATTCTGCAATAACTGTTGAAGATGCTTTGTTTTATTTTTAATATACATATTACTATGAATAATGAGGCTGCTTTAATGTATAAAAATCAATTTTTGTTGAAATTTATAGTCTTTAATGCAAATTTATAGCTTTTATTTATTATTTTTATAATTTTTTTGTATAAAATAAAATATTGTTATTAGTTTTTATATATATATTTTTATTTTTATTAATTTTTTAATTTTCATATTTTTTACTATTGTTGGATTATATTTTTTTTTTCTATTATTATTAGTGTTTTTTTATTTTTTATGTTATTATTAGTGTTTATTAATTTTTTATTTATATTAGTTTCTATTTATTATTATATTATTATTAGTGTTTATGTAATTTTTTATTGTTATTAGTATTTATTTATGTTTTTATTATTTTTTTAAATTTATTTGTTTATTACTATTAGTATTTATTTATTTTTTATTATTTTTATTTTAATTTTTAATTATATTAGTATTATTATATATTATATTATTTATTATTTATATTATTTAATTTTAAATTTTTATTTTATTATTTTTATTATATTTATTATTTTGTTATTATTATTAGTTTTTATTTATGTTTTTTATTATTATTATTTATAATATGTTTATATTTATTTATCCATTTATATATGATAATAATAAATATAATCGAAAATAAAAAATCATTGGAGTGAGGAAATCTCGCCAATTTTAATCGCTGCATTTAGCAGCTTTCAAGCTTACGGCGTCAATTGCTTTTGAATAGTTATTGAGTAACGACTGGTAGTAATCGATAAGTCTAGTGATGAGGCTAGTGCCGCCATCAGAAATCCTTCTGTTTGAAAGTAATTGCAGACGGAGTCGGTACGAGAAGGCGACAAAAATTCATAAATTTTCAATTTGAGTGTTGAAGTTTCCGTGTTGAGATAATCATTTTGTGAAGAAAATATTGTTGTGCAGCACGCCATTAAGATACGTATGTACACCGCGAACCTATTGCATTACCTATTAAATAGCTTATTAATATCTTGTTCTAAAAAAAAAAAAATAACTGAAATTTAACCTCTCATATGTGTAGATAAAATTTGAAGAAGAATCAAGTAAAATTTTTATTGATTGCCATGCATGCTGAGTACCAGAACCAATCAACCAATGATCCACAACAAGCCAAAGGAGTCAATCTATTGAAATTGCAGGCCCTCCAGTGGCTATACAACAAGGCCCAGCAGAACATGGGCAATATGCCGGAGGCGTCAGCGGCCCAGTTCTGGCAGCCGCCACCGCCATTCAACAATGCCCAGGATAATCTAAACTATTTGCTGTCCGCACTAAATGACGACGGTGGCGGTGGCGGTGCCGGTGCCGGGGCCGGGGCCGGACCCGGACCTAGTACCAGTGCCAGTGCCGGACCTAGTACCAGTGCCAGTGCCGGACCCGGACCCGGACCCAGTTGCTTTGCCAATCAACAACAGTCGTATTATAATAATTTCAGCCAATTTGGTGGCGACGGCATCAGGCAGATCTACAATCATGCGCAGAGCGCCAACCAGAATAGCTTTGGACAGCCGCAACCGCAGCCGCAGCCGCAGCCGCAGTCGCGGCCACAGCCGCAACCGTATGCGCAACAGCAGCAGCATGCGCATGCGCAGCAGCACCAGAATGCGCGTGCGCAGCAGCAGCATCAGCGTGGGTCGTCTGGCACGGGCTTTGTGCCGTCGCAGCGGCCGTTTAACGTTAATCAGGGTAGTCAGCCACCATATAATCCGTACGGTCAAGCGCCAAATCACGGCTTTATGGGCAATTGGCAAAATATACCAAATATACCATATATATCGCCGGCACAGCACCAAGTGCCGTTCACTCATGGGCCATCCTGCTTTAATTTTGGCCAATCAGCCAATCAGACGGATTCGCAGGCCAATCGGAATTGGAATTCGATGCCACAATGGGGGTGCGGCTACTCGGTGCCACCGAGGCCGACCTATAATAATAGGAAGCATGTCTTTGTGAATGGAGCACTGTATAATGCCGAACTGGTCGATCCACCCATGGATAGATATTGTGATCCTGGCCCGTCTGATTACGCCGGACAGCCGTTCTTCATGCCACATAATCCGTTTGAGACCGAGGAGAACGAGGAGGATGCCTACGATCCGATGGATGGTGTAAGTTTTTATAGTTGCCAATGGACTTCGATAATGTTATACATTCATATATCTTCTCAGGGTTGTCCATCGATCTATGGCATACGCTTCTATAATCCTAACTATGGGCCAGAGGGCGCCATCCCACCACGCGCTACGAAGAAGAAGAAGAAGAATTACACTCGTAATTTCCACATGAGCGCTTGGCTGCCACCGAAACCGAATAACTATGGATATGGCTATGGCTGTGGCTATGGATATGGCAATGGCATGCCGCACTATCAGGAGCCGTATCCACTGTTCCCATTGCATCACTTTACACCTCCCGCTAACTTTACTCGCAGCAGTAATGCCATCCCTATTGAGAGCAGCAAGCCTGACCAGCCGGAGCCAGAGCCAGAGCAGGAACAGGTTAAGGAGCAGGAGCCGGTCGATGCGGCAGATGACGCTGGCGCAACTGCTTCAAGCTTGATAACCTTAATGTCGCCGAAGGGCAAACGTCGTCAGGGACGCAGTCGTCCACGCGGCTTCATCCAATCGTTCGGCATTGTGGCCCCCGTCAAGCACAACAATCATGGGGCCGGCAAGACCAACAACGCTGCCGCTGCCGTTGTCAAAACTGTCCTGTCCTCCTCGCCCCCGGCAGAGAAGAAGTCGCCGACCAAAAAATTGGAGACGTTTGATCCAACCGAAATCGAATGGCCCTTGCTCATGGAGGGCAACAAGGCGAACCACAAAGCTAAGCGTAGCCTATTTGCCAAGCAATCTACTGATAACTGCTTGACGTGATCTGATCTTTCATAACTCTAAAATTACTCAATATAATGTCATGTCATGACAAAAAATCAAGCAATAGATAATCAAAAAAGAAAACAAAAATTCAAAATATACAAACAGAAAATATAATTTGAATTATAGACTAACTGTTAGTCTTTCTATCTGGTTTTCATATTTTCAAAGAAGCTTTGAAGCAGATCAAGACCAAGAGGGAGACTAGACGTTTTCGAAACTGAAACTAGAATTGCTTTTAGAGTTCCCTAATAGAAGAGCCATGGATATCTTTAAGTATTTCTTATGCCCTGCAAAAGCAGACTTCTTTAAATAATATTTGTCACTGAGTTGTTTGCTATTGACCAAGATTTGAGAGTCTTGAAAGATGTGCTTAACAGATTGAGAGAGCAAGTATAGGAGCTAATCAGCTATTTCAATAGATTATATTTTGAGGGCAAAGCAAGATATCAGCAATAGACTTCTTCAGCAAAAAACCTGCCAATATTACCATATTTGACACATATCCGAAAAACATTTGTATACCCCATTGAAAATGGGAAATATAATGTATGTAACAGCCAGAAGCAGGCGTGACAGACCTCATAAAGTATATATATTCTTGATCAGGGCGACGAGCTGAGTCGATATAGCCATGTCCGTCTGTCCGTCTGTTCGTCCGTCGGTCTGTGTGTTCGTCTGTCCCTTTGTCCGTCTTTCTGTCTGTCTGTCCGTCCGTCTCTTTGTCCGTCTCTTTGTCCGTCTCTTTGTCCGTCTGTTTGTCCGAACGTCCGTCCGTCTGTCTCAGAACCTAAAAGAGCTAGAGACTTGAAATTTTTTATGTAGGTCCATATATAGAACGCGCAGCTTGAGCTTGTTTTAAAAAATCGATAACTATTCCCATTGTTAATGTTATCGATTAAAAACAGTATCGAAATGCAGCTATTAAATTATATGTCGTACAGCTTTAAAGCTAAATCCAAATTTTGTATTTAGTTTTATGTTTATTTAATACAATTTTGGTTTTTGTTAGATTTTGGATATCGGCTGCAAATTTAACTATATTCTTTATATTGCAATTAATTTGCAAATATAGGCAATGAGTAAGTGAGTTTTCCATTTTCTCTAAATTGACAGATATTCAACAGAATATGATAATCATGAGCTGAAAATTTGATTGAAACTTATTTTGTAATGCAGAAGTTATTAAGCAAAACGTTTGGCCAGTTGCCACAAGCAGAGCGAAGCGTACGCAGTCTTTCGGGCTTTTACATTGAAATGCGTGCATATTCTAAGAATAACATTTGCGATTGAATTGTGTTTGATATATGTATGTAAGTACATATGTACATATATAGTACATCATATATATGTATATAGTATATTCTACAACGCAGCTTGGAGGGGCTTTAGGAGATCTGCTAGTCGGGCTAGACTAGAGTTTTCTTACTAGCTTATAAAATTTTAGTTTAAAATTTGAAGCCGGCACGTCACAGCCTCTCAGAAAACTATAGTCTAATAAACAATTTCCATATATGTACGAGTGTCAATTCTGTAACTCATATATAGAAATTGTTTATAAGCTATAAATAGGCCTAGTTCTTGAAGAAACATCGAGCTGTTTTCATCAATGTTGCTATATGAGAGTGAATCCCTTTCTCTGCAATTTTCATAAACTTCATGCTCTATTCACTTTTAAAACGCCCATTGATTCTAGTTTAGAAAATATGCTCGTTTATTTATTGATTCTTAAATGTTAAATTTGATTCTTTGTTTTCGTTTTTGCATTTTCCAATTGACCGAATGTTGTTTGATGATCTCTTAGATCTCGTGACGCTGGCCGTGATATGAGATCTGTTTCTGGGCGGGGGCACGCTTGCCGAAGGGGCTCTTCTCGTTGACCTCCAGAATGTAATCGCCCTTCAGATCGTAGTCGACCTCAATGCCCATGTAGGCGCGCTTGCCGAAGCCATCGTTCTGCTTGTACTGCTTCAGCGAGTTGGCGGCGACGGCGGGGAAGTTGCGCTCGCTGCCGGGACGCACGGACTCGGCAAAGTAGCGGGGGGCGCGCATAGCAGCCTCGATAACATTCTCAGAGCCGGGTGCACCCTGGTTGAGTCCATTGGGATAGAAATCAACATCGCCGCAGCGCATAGGTGTGCCCATGCCCAGGCTGGAGGTGTGGATGACATCAACGAAATCGGCATCGCCGCGGGACAGACCGACCAGGTAGTCGCGACGCTTGGCCAGCAGCTTGGCAGGATCCAGACCAGTGATGCGACGCAGCTTGTGGCCGGTATGGCCGGTGAACTCCTGACCGGCAGCGCCAGCCACATGAGCGCCAATGCCCAGGCCGATCAAATGAATGATCTCCAGGGGCACACCCTTGTTGGTCAGCTCAATCAGAGTGTGGGCAACCATGGCACCGGTGGCGGTCACATCGAGCATGGCGTAACGCTTGAAGCTGGTCAAAGTGGCGCCCATATCGATGACCTGCAGCATGGAATATGTTCAAGAATGATTCATACAACTATATCTTAGACTCATTCGACTTACGATCAAATTGCCGCTTGTGGTTTTGGCATGCTTCCACTCATCGGTTGCTTCCTCGCTGGAGGTGGCTACGTAGTCAGTGCCCTGCTGCTGCTGGCCGTTGCGGGCGTTCTTCTGCTGCTCCTGGAGATTGTAACGCTGCAGGTAGGCCTGTTCCAGCTTGCGCATGGCCTTCTTGGTGGTGGGCGTGGTCTGGGGCAGGCCAGTCAGGACAATGGTGACCTCATCCTCGCCGAAGCCGGTCTGAGCGAAGGCCTTCTCCACATAGTTGTTCAGCTTGGCATCCACACGTTCGCCATTGGACTTGATGATCCTCACTGGAATGTTGCTGGCGCTGGGCACGAAGCTGGGCGTCAGCTCGTTCTTGATGTGGGCAATATGATCTGGTTGGTTGGGAGTCATGCATTAGCTTCGCTTTAACACATAGTTAGGCTATATAGACACTTACAGAGCTTCTCCAACAGCTGGGCGCCCTTCTGCAGAGGCATGTTCTCCAGGCGCTCGAAGGTGATGTCGTTCAAGGACGGCACATTCTCCAGCTCATTGGCGCTCAGCCATTTGGTGGGCTTCAGCTCGTCCTTGGAGGCGCAAGCGACCACAACCAGGCATGCCAGCAGGCACAGTCTCAGGCTCATTATGTCGGGCGGTTCGGGCTAATACAGCGATGAATGGTGTCCAAACGTTGATCGGCGTTTGATAATTGCTGTCCATAAAAATTTGCTTTTTATAGCTGCAGCAAGTTGCCGCCGTTGTCATTTTTCGCTTTTTTTCTTTGCAATATTCCAATTTTTGCTGATCTTGGCACGCGTGTGTGTCGCAAACCTCTCACCTAGACCACAAAAACTGTTTAAGTGTGCAATCAAACAGCAACATCGATTGCTTATCACCTTATGCCCAGGTTTTTGAACCCGCCAATCCGCTTGTGATCTGATCTGCCGTCACTGATTACAAATTGCAACGCCGCATCCTGCAACATTGTTGAGCTTTTCAGTTTGCATTCAAATGCGAAAAGTGTGACCACACCAACACATTTATATCGGCCATATATCGAGTAGCTAATCGATATCTAACGAACTTGCTATCGTTGCGGATGGCGCCGATAGAAAAAAGCATTGGAATTTTAGCATTTCGCTTGAAATTGTAAATTTATATAATATATACTCTTCTCTTGCGCAATATAGTATACTTTATTCATAAAATAAGCACTAGCCTATATATATATATATATATATATAATAAATGTACATTAATTTATATTCAGCTGTTTAATAAACTGGGGCTTGTTTTGCTTAGCTAAGCTAAAAATATTTTGTGTCTGAACTTTTTATACTCATGCACGAAGCGAAATGAGTCTATTGGTTTTGTGCAATGTCCGTCTGTTCGGATTACCGGAAACTAGCTAGAGAAGCTAGAGACTTGCAATTTGGGATATATACTCGTATACCCTCATTTGATAAAGTGTCAAAATTTTCACGATACGTCCACTAGGGATGTGGCAAATCGGATAGTATTATATATTGTTTTTTTTTTTTTTAATTATTATATTTTGAGCACCTTTGATGCTAGAGACTTGCAAGGTATGTATACTCGCGTTGACAATCCATGATTAAGAAGCTATGGCTTATATATCTACGCCCATTGGGGCGAGGCAAACCGCAAAAGGTTATAGCTCCTACAGTTTTAGAGCTAGAAGCTTCAAAATTGGATGGTTGAGTTACTGGTGAGCTCCTCTATCAATGATAATAATTTTTACGAATTTTTGGGGGCGTGGCATACCCAAAAATACCGTTAATTTTCGCATTTTTTGAGTGTAAGCATCAAAATTTCAACTTACGTTACTCTAGACCACTTCTAAGCGCTGGTCAAAAATCATATGTCTACGCCTACTGGGGGCGTGGCAAAAACTGTATCTTTTACCGCGTCTCAGTGAGAAACTCCAAATTTTATGATGATGTTACTGTTGATCTCTATTGATTTGTCAAAAATTATATATATAAACCAATTGGGGGTGTGGCAAATCTAGATCTTGCCATGGGCTGGAGCTGTGCGGTCGTGAAGTAAGTATTCCGCAGTCGGTAGCGCCCGACTGCGACGTTCTTGCTTGTCTCTTGTATATTTATACATATATAAATATGTATATATAGCTTAAATTGCATAACAAATATGTATATAATTACAGGAAATACATTCAGCAATTTATAATAATTTTTTTTTTGGCACTAAAATCCATTTAATTATTATTAATTTACATATATTATATAAATGTTTGGATTTATTATTCGTAACTAAATTATAATAAAAAAAAAACCATTTACAGCACGCGCTTGCTTATGTTCGTGTAGCCAATGCCTACACAGGTGAGCAGCACCTTCTGTGCGCCACGTACATCAGCCTCGTCCTCGTCGTCGTCCCCGTCGGGATTCTCCAGCTTGAATGTCACCGAGAAGAAGTCACGCAGATGCTGCAGGAAGTGCACCGTGTATGTGGAGAGTGGACCTGGAATAAAAGCAGACAGTGTTAGTCCGGTACAAAGGTAATTTAATCATCTAACTGTAATTGCGGCACCTGTTAGAAATTTGGAGACGTGCTTCTGGCCGAGCGCCATGTAGAGCGCAGCCAGCCATTGGTAGGCAGCATCGCAGCAGCCGCCGCGATAGATTTCATCCAACAGACGCATGGCGACATCTTTGCCCAGGTCTTCTGGTATGGATGGCGTGTCCTGTCGATGGCGTCAAATGGGATTTAATGGAAATTGAGGATTCAGAGTATGAGGAGTACTCACCGACTCTTCCCTCGTGTTGGAGATGCAATCGGCGGCGAAGCAAACGCCCTCGGTTGTCTCGGCCAGCAGGCAGATACCGAAGCCGGGCGAGTTGCCCGACATTTTGCCACGATTCTGATCCGTATAGATGTAGACATCGGGCAGAAACTTGAGCATGCAGCCCTTGGCCGACTCCACGGTGCGATTTGCCATCGCCGGCGACACCTTGCAGGCGTAGACAGTGCCGCGAACACGCTTCACCATGCCCTGCGCCTGGAACTGTATGGCACGCAGGCTCTTGCGCACCGGGCAGCTGAAGTACACCTCGCCGCCACCGAGGGGCGCCACACCACGACGCACAACGCGCAGCTCGAGGCCCTCGTCGACCAGCAGGAAGCGTTTCAGCAGCGACAGAGCAGCTCCTTTGACATGATCAACAGACGGTGAATCCTTGCTGTTAGTGACGCCGCGCAGCGTGCACTGCAACGGGAACTTGCAGAACGGACCTAGGGCAATCAGTGCATCCAGGAAGTAGCCAATGCCACGCTGC